>JAODLL010002796.1:0-12144 GCA_026546735.1 Forbesichthys agassizii | reverse complement strand
GTTGTCACATAAAAAGATATGCTCACATATTTGCAAATATGTGAGGGGTGTACTCACTTTTGTGAGATACTGTATATTCTAGGCAGCAAGTGCTGGTAATGCACCATATAAACAGTAGGTGGCGGTAATACCCCATGTGCAACATCCTACAGTCATTTGCCTGTAGTCGGCTAGTTATTAACTTATTTTAATATCTTTTTATATTTATTCCACAGGAACGTGGAGAGAAACAGGAAACAAGTGGGAGTAAGATTTATCGGGAAGGATTGGGGAAATGACCGCAGGCCAGATTCAAACCCGCAGCCTCCCAAGGCCCATATGAGCAATCGCATGCGCCACAGCTCCAGGTGTCCATGCAGACTCACTTCTTCTCGGGGGGGACGAGCGGGGAGCTGGCGGTGGCTGGGCCGGGCCCCTGATGGCGGTGGGCGTGCTCGTTGGCCAGGAACGCGCGGTTGATGGCGAAGTGCTTGACGTACGACTCCAGGATGTGGACGACGTTCGTCTGGCAGGGGACCAGCACCAGCTGGGGAAACAAGAGAATATTGTGGGTCGCAAAGTAAGTAAGTACATTTTATTTATACAGCACATTTTCACAGACAAGAAGTCACAAAGTGCTTTACAGTCAAGCCAAAGAAATTACCAACAAAGAAGAAACACATAATACTGTAATTATAATAATACTGTAAAAAAGCAAATCAGATATAAAAGCAGCAAACATCATAACATCAAATGCTAATGAAAAGCTTGTCTAAAGGTGTGTTTTGAAAGCGTCCACGGTATCCATAGCTCTTAAGGCGAGAGGGAGAGCGTTCCATAGCCTGGGAGCCACTGTGCTGAAAGCAAACATGCTGCCAACTCTCTTGCTTACCGAGCGCAATCAATTTGATTATTTGTGACAGGGTTAGAGTACGTTCAAGTATGTAGGAACTTAATGGTCTGGGTGTTGGGCTCCCAGCAGGAAGGTTGTGGGTTCAACCCCCGTGTTGCCCTACCTTTAAGCGCCCTTGAGCAAAGATGCCTAACCCCCAACCGCTCCCAGTGGTTGGTCGCACCTTGCATGGCAGCAATCACATCGGTGTGCGAATGGGTGAATGTGAGGCAAAATACTGTAAAGCGCTTTGGATGAAAGCGCTATATAAATGCAGTCTAATAACGTGCTCCATCTTTACCCTTTTTCGCTTGTTAATGTAGAAACAGTCGTCCTCCAGTTTCTTCTTCAAGATGTCCGGAATGTCGATTTCCACGTGGACCGTCCTCTCCTCACTCTCCCTCTTAATATGAGCCTCTGGCTCCACCCTCTGGGGACAGTACACAGGATTAAATTAAATGCCACGTCTCTCAACTGTCACTGAACGTCAGTCGTAGTGGAACGTTGTAGGACCAGACAGGCCCGTTCGGGATCAAAACGGCTGGACAATCAAATAGCCTGAAGCACTTTATTCGTTTATATGATCAACAATGTTTTTCTGGGGTCTCTGCAATACTAGTTTCAACCATGAGGTCAATTCCAGACAAAGTCATGACACTTAAGTTGGGTGTTACAAATTGTAAAAGCGTGTTTTTTTTGTTTTCTCTGTTAGGTGATGTCATTCATAAATGGCCTTGTCAAATCAATGTGTTGTAGATAATTTGTACCAACAATTAAACATGATTCTAGTACTACTTCGGAGCAGTCACGTCACCATTTTATTGAGATCCTCGGAGAAAGTGCTGTCTTCGCTGCTGGAAGATTCAGGGTCAGAACCCTCGTCGTCGCTGCTCTCGGAGGAGGTAATCAAACCTGGGCACGGGGTTTAATCGCCGTCATAGAACGTTGTGTCAATCTCAAGGTTTTATGGCCCAAAATAACAACTTGAAAGCTCATAAACCCAGAAAAAATGCACACATGTTCTGCTATAGGTAAAACATGTAAACGCTGGCCAGGTAATACAACCCCAATTAAAACAAAAAATAAAGACATATGGAAAATGCTAATGAAAACAAAAATGCGTGATTTCTAAATTATGTACTATATTGGAAACACTACAACATCATATCTGATGTTTTATCTTGTAAAACATCTTACTAATTTAAAATATGATGACTAACACACTGGCCCTCCTTTATCAATCTAGCATTGAAACCAGCGCAGAATTAATCTTACGATAGCGCTCACGCATGATTTATTAAACCGTTTGTATCTCACTAAACAAGAATGATCGCATGTAGATAAATGTGGCAATGGAAAACAGGCCTCATTTAAATACCACGCCCTTAAATATGATGGATATGAGACATGGAGAGTTGTAATACGTTCAAGACACTTCTCTGACCGGCTCGAAGAAGGGGTATGCGAAACAGCTACACATTACCTTTGTCCTGGCCGGTTAAAGCCTTAATATAGACTAATCTGCTATAGTAGGCCTATATAGATGATTTATCATAACCTATTTACATAGAAGGTTGGGAAGTTAATTTATTTGTCCATTTTTATGATTTCAGATAAATCCGATTTTTTTTATCAAAAAATGAACCTGAATGTAGTGAACCACTACATTCAAAGGGCTCTTTGGGCATAGGCTGTATTTTGTCATCATCGGATGATCAAATAACAGCCTGTTAATCTGCGCTATATGATCAGAACCCCACGGGCCAAAGCACCTTCCTCTGTCATGCATGAGCATGGCTCTATGATGCAGTTCCATCCGCTGAGAGACTGGCTTTACAAAATATAAAATTTTGCCATAATCTATATAGCCTATATTTAACAACCTAACCCGATACAGGTTGATAGGCTATTTCATGAATATATGGATGCATTGGCAAGCTTAAATGCCTGCCTGGTCTGAAAACAACAAAGGTAATTTTCCTAATATAGATTAGATGTTGTTTAGATTCATTATTTTTATTTATTTGCTTCATGTTATTTATGTTTATTCTGCCTAAATTAGAGATAAATTGTGCTTAGCCTTTAAAAAATGATAAACCGACGTCAGAATATCTACTCTTAAATGCACGACAGAAGTAGAATATGGTCTAAAAACAACTCATAATTATCTGCCACCTCCACTATGCTGCACCGCAAGCAAGATGACTCGAAATCTTGCGCACACGAGTTGAGACTTCACATAATAAATGCAGACCATTCATACATATTCGTACGCACAGATTTCTGACGCACGCATGATTCATAAATGAGGGCCACTATGTTTACCACTGTTTAATGTATACCATCATATTTCCTTTACATTCACATATTAAATGTGTGAAGACACCCATTAGACGTTTATCAAGTAGAATTATCTTCCATTATGTTGGTCTTCAAGTGCACATATTGTACAGAGCCTTCTTTTCCATATTTTGTGCTTCATGATTCACCACACTTTCTCAAACAGCTCAGGACTGCAGACAGACAAATCTAGCACCCGGCTCTCTAGCACACACTGGATATGCAGTCAATGCTATTTGCAGTCCTACAGGAAAATGCAGGCATGTCCCTGGAAAGAAACACATCAGGGCGGTCGCCGTGGTCATATTTCAGGACAGTGCCCTCCCACGGTTCGACTTGTCTGTCTAAGGACAGACGTGGTGTCATTGGAGCTTCCTAGTTGGTCACGCCCAAGGCGATTCCCATAGTGAAACACCAAGCAAAGTTAGAAAAAGAACTACATTATGAAATGATTTGATTAAATCTATGGGAGCCGCCATTATAAAAACACTGATGTTGTTCAGAACCACTGGAGTGAAACAACACACGACAGAGGGTTCATGTTTTACTTGTGTCATCACTGTCCTCTTCTTTGGGAGTGATCTTTAGAGAAGGTTTAACACCAGGCTGACGGCAGCGTCTCCTCCTCCATACCTTTTTCCTCCTGCAAAACCAAGACAAACACAAACACACACTTGTACTTCTCATCCATGTAACAAGACAATCTGGGAGATGGCCAATTAGACTGCAAACATGTTTTGTTTGTGACTACTGTACTGTATAATAAGTCAAGCCAACTGTATGTCTACATTTGTTAATGTCCCAGTAAAAAGTGCATAAAAAGATATATTGCATTATTTGCGTAAATACCGAACCTGTAAAACTGAATGCAAGACATCGTCAGAGCTTACATGCGACCAGCTGCTTTGCGTGACAGTTTACGTTGTAATTTGCGATTTTCCTCAGAGTCCCTAAGCACATGTTCCTCTGCAGCCCAACGATCCCAACTGGGGAAAAAATGCAAATCGTTAGATCAAGAAGGCCTGCGTGGTTATTTTTACCTATTCAATGTCATAGGCAAGCTTTTAGGTTTTAATCCACAAACCCACATCTTACACACGTCGACGACCCCTGCATATTATTAGACATGTAACCACATTCAATTAATATATCATGATAATACCTCCTGTTCCAACCGTTGAAGTGAATCAGGTACTTGGGTATTCTCCTTCCATGGTCATCTGAACGTATGACAACGTCAAGGACCTGACAGGAGAGGTTACCGCATAGCAATATTGTAAATATTGTATATATCATATTAATAAATGTATGCATTATGCACAGCTAAAATGTCTATTTTAACATCAGAGACAATACTGTTATCTTTGGTAATGCATGTATTGGTGGGATGTGGAAAAACACTACGTACACGGCTGCACCGTACTGTCTGTATGTTTAATGCTTCTATGTTCATAGATTTCCTTTAGGTACGCAATGCAATGTTAGTTTGCAGTCAATGTAAAAACGACACGTTCATCTAAACCTTTATGATAAAAGTAGTACATAAATACATATATGAATATAGCTGTACATATCGCATATATTCATAGGTCTACGGCAGGGCCAACAATATATTTTGGGAGCTATTGCTAGGCTAGTTAGCTTTACAGTTGCAAGCTAGCGTGTGTACCGTAAGGTAATGTATAAAACAAGTCAAGTACGACCCACCACAGAATAACCAAGATGGTTTTATTAAAATGGCGTTACGGTAAATTAAACAATTGTAGATCACATAAAACTGTCTGGCAGTTATTGTTCAGCAACATAATGCTGTTTTGGTTGGGAAATGTTAGCATAAAGAAATATTCTAGCGAAACACGTGTGGAAACAAAACTATATAAATATATTATAGAATTAACAATAGTATGGTACAATTTACGGTACAAATTTGACAGATGCGAGTCGAACCATGTTCGTCCACAAGAGTGATATGTATTTTTATTTCCTCCGTGTATTGTGTACAGGTATTTAAATAACGAAGCATTAATACACGCTTTACCTTGGCGTCGTACAACACTTTAGCCTTGGTGGGATCTGGCTCAAAACACAATACTTTATCTCCTTCGTGAAACTGGCATTTAATTCCCCGTGAATTCATTTGTTCATGGCGATGTGTGGGATAGGAGGGAGCGATCTGGACTAAAACACTAGTTCTTTAACCCGTTCCTACCCATGTGGGGACTAGCAGGGGTCTTCTCCGGGATAGCAGAAAAGGAAAAACAGGCTATGGCGCATCAGTTCCGCATTCACTTTAGACCCTCCGTGGACACCGTTAAGTGTTATTTCTCAATATGCCGCCAGATGGCACTATGCTCCGCTTCTGGCGACGAGCAACCATATGGAGCTGTTTTATTATGCCGCCAGATGGCACTATGCTCCGCTTCTGGCGACGAGCAACCATATGGAGCTGTTTTATAGTTACCAATTACCTTATAATAATTAAAAAATAAATGACAACGCTATAGGTCAGAGGGCCAAATTCATTTACGTCATTTAAATGTATCAGAAACAAAGACTAAATGAGACATTTTTGTTTTTATAAACAAACACAGCAAAGGTGTATAACGGTTAAAATACTTCAACAAATTAATATATTGTCAGAACAATGAAGTTAATAATGTCCATATCTAAATACAGTCTGCCCTTCAGGTGTTTGATGTTCATGCTATCTGCTGAAGCTAAGCCCCAGCATCTGTTTCACAGACAGAATATTTGTAGGTGTACAGCTTGTTATCTGCGCCACCGCTCAACATCATCTGAAAATACAAAAAAACAAAGTGGATACAGACAGTTACAAATCTATTAGACCATTTGTCAATTTTTAAATGTAAAGTTTCAATTACATGCGATATTATAAAAATTTAAGGTTTCTCGTAGATTTGACAGCGCATTAGTTTCAAGATTGTGCAAGTTCTAAACTGCATCCCTAATTGACCTTATACACACGGCAGCCATCTTCCTCTGAAATAAAATTCTGGTCACAGCCGATAGTAGCGAAAACAAGCTGACGTTCCAGGGTTTCCCTGGCGACTTCTTCTTCTTCAGAGGAAGATGGCTGCCGTGGGAATAAGGTCAATTAAATCATGCTCTGTAGGGGGTGGGGCATCGAGAACCAGTGGTCTTACCCCGCTTTCAGTCCAGTCCACACAGAATACTTTGTCCTCGTGAGCAGCCAAATCATAAAGAGGTGCCTTGGGGCTGAACGACAACAAAACAAAATTCATTGTTTGTTGGGTAAGTTACTCAGGAAATGTAATGAATTATTACTTATTACTGGGTATTAAAAGTAATTAGTTACGTGACTTTACTATATCACTTTCACAATCACTACCCTGCCTCGTCTCTTCAGAAAAATAACCTGTGTAGCCAGCTCATTTTACAATGTAATCCCCTTTATTGGAACAATAATGAACCTTAGGACTCAACAATCAGCCAAAGTGAAAACATTGCAGCCTCTCTAACCAGATGATTGACAGGTTGGTTCAATTAGCATACCCTAAGTTTGCTGGGACCAGAAATTTTGTTCTTGTAACGCAGTAATGCAGCATTACTTGGTCATTGTAATATTATTACCGGTTCAGAAATAGTAATTAGTTACACTACTAGTTACTGGGAAAAAAAGTTATAATATTACAGTAACTAGATACTGCCCAACACTGATCATGGGCAGCTAAAGCCAAAGCACAAATGTGCTCAGTCCGATTAGTAAAAACATCACTGCAGCAGCTTTAATGCTAGTTAGCAATGTAAACCAATTCAATTTGTGTGCTGGGAAAAACAAATATGGTGTTTCTACACCAGCCCTGGCACTGTAAATACAAACAAAGTGGTGCAGACCGCACCACACAAAACTAATCCAGCGTTGGCAATGCGTGTCCAATGTGTGTTGGGGGGACTGGGGGGGGGGGGGGGTTGGGGGGTCCTGGAGGGCCACTCCGTCCTGCATGTTTTAGATCTCTCCCTGCTCAATCAAGGTCGTTAGAAGCCTGATAATGACCCGTTCATTTGAATCAGGTGTGTTGGAGCAGGGAGAAATCTAAATCATGCAGGTTGCGGCCCTCCAAGGCCGGAGTTGAACAGCCCTGCTTTAAATAAAAGGGCCCCACAGACCTTCTTGTGTCCCACAGCTTCACGATGCTGTCCAGGGAGCCGGAGATCAGCTGGTGTTCGTGGGAAGGCGCCCATTTCACCGCCGTGACCCAGCCGGTGTGAGAGGTCAGAGACAGCAGCACCAATGAGCCATCTGAGAAGAGGGTTAGGACAACAGCTGCATTTACACAGATCCTATTTTTAAGGTTAAGACAACGGAAGGTACGATGGTGAGCCAGTCAATCAGGAGAGAGAACAACATTAATTTTATTTTTAAATCACACACACACACACACACACACACACACACACACACACACACACACACAGCTAACTGAACAGGTGTGTAATCACTGGACAGTGACGGGGCCGTACCTTTGGTGCGTGGGTCATACAGCCTGACGTGCCGGTCGGTACTGCCCGAGGCCAGACGCCGGCACAGAGGAGAGTAGGAGATGCAGTTGAACACCTTGCTGCCCGTCTGGGAAAAGAGCACATCACGCCGAAATTAATCCTTAATTGACAGATCCCAAGACGCGCTCCTTTTCACCCTGTCCTCCAATAACAGTTGAGCAAGTATGGAATCCGACAGAACCTCCATCAACTGTGTTTTTCCTGTTATAGCCTACTATGCGGTTTGTTTTGCCCAACTTGGTTACAGTAACTAAGGGAAGCTTGGGATCGGTCAGTTCTAACCAGTTCATTGTGTGTGTGTGTGTGTGTGTGTGTCCCTCCCACCAGTGTAGTCTTTTCCACGCCGTTCTCAGCGTCCCACACGCGGATCGTGTGATCCCATGATGCACTGCACAGCTCCTCGCCGTCGCTCCACAGGACAGAGGACACCGCCTCATTGTGCCCTGAAAGCGTCATCAACGGCGTCTTTATGGGGGGGGGGGGGGGGAGAGGAGTCAGACCACAATGGTTCATTGGCGCATCTTTATTTGACAAGCTCAAGGTTCCCACTCTTACAAAGTCCTCCTAGGCAAGTCTCACTACTCGGCAGCCATCTTTGAAACGGATGTAAATATGTAATACCACATCCAGTAAAATGTTGGACAGTAAGTGGACGCTAAACTTGAAATATGCTGCAAACAAAACTCCATGACTCCCCCCTCTGCGGACAATTACAAATAATATTACGCTAACCCTGGTGAGGCCCAGTTGTTCTGTTTTCTGTTTTTTTCGGGGTCTGTTGGGGGGCTCTTCAATCTCATCCTCCTCTTCCGTGGGCACTGAAATAAAGGGTCATGATGTTAACTGATGTTTGTCAAATGTCCGATCAACCCGTTGAACTTTAATAGCTTCCAATTCATAGCATACCTGCAGACCAGATCTTCAGCATTTTGTCCCAGGACCCACTGCAGAACTAGGTAAAAGTGACAAAAACATTATAATATTGTCCCTTTAATAGTTATTATACACTTTAGCAACACCCATATGGGTAAAGCCATTTGTCCTCCACCATTTTCTTCGACAATACTCGCCGTTTTTAATGAGCCAAAATTATGTTGTTTTTATTTGCAACCTTTCCACTGTTTCTGAAAAACATCATATTCTGGTCCAAATGCACCCTGGAAATGTTTTCACAAGATTCCTACATCAAATGCACCCGTCAGTCTACAAGGCCTGGTGTTTCATAGAGGTGTTAAGGAAGCTTTCAGATACCACAGTCACAGTGACACAACCACCCCTCTGCTCCTCCTACCTTAGAGCCGGTGGGGTCTGTTGCCACGGTATCCACGCTACCTGCGTGTCCACGGCAACAGTGTCTGGCCTTGACCTCGTTCTTCTCGGAGTTCCACTCCCACAGCAGAATGGTCTGGTCCAGAGAGGCAGTCAGGAGCAAGGAGGTCAGACCATCTGCACATACACGGGGGTGTAAGGTCATCTCAGAACATACAATAACCACTGCCATGTCATCGCAGCAGATATTAAAGCTCTAATTAATTTTTTTGGGGAGTCTGCAAGAATGTACAGGTTTCCCACTGCAAGTAAAATGTCAAATTCCATTACTTTTGACTCACTAAAAATCTTAATTTCCATGACCTATAATAAACGCAAAAATAAAGGTCACCAGAACACTGCCTGGGTAAAACACACGGCCAGTATGGCATAAAAAACAAATTCCCTGACTTCTCATGTTAGGAACAGCCCATAAATTCCATGACCAGTAGGAACCCTGAACATGGCATTCTTATCTCAATAAGTCCTCCCATTGAAGCCTTGAATTAACCTCATTAATACGTAACTTCGTATTCCGAAGTTCAGTAACTTCCGAGTTGCGGAAGCGATGCGCCTTGTTTTGGAGGTAACCGTGAGAACAGTAAACAAACCACGTAACTGATGAACAAAATATAAATTTAGCCTATTGGTCTCTAGATAAACCTAGCCAACATTACTTATGAATTAGCCTATATGTAAGACCAAATAAGTAGTGAATACAGCATGGGATTTGTGCATCTATTTAAAAATAGGCTAATTTCTACATACAATAAACACATTTTGTGCATTTTCTGTTGTGTCATGATTAAAAGTAAAAAATAAATAAAAAGTGATAAGCGCTTAACAGACTGCGTTCGGGGCAACCGGCACAGCGCTCACCTCTCTTGGCCCAGGCCACATCCTTGACCACGTCTGTGTGCCCGGCCAACGTCATCACCGCCTTGCCCTCCGCGGACCAGATCTTGGCCGTCTTGTCGTAGGAGCCCGACAGGATCCTGCGAGGACGAGACATGAAGACGGTGCTGACCAGAACACAAAAATTACGGGAGCAGCGCGGCTAATCCCGGTACTGTGACGCCCAGACGCCTTACCATTCGGAGTCCGCCTGTATGGAGCTGATCCAGTCGTCGTGCATCATGCACTCCTCTGGCTCCGGAGCCGTGATTCTCTCCACATACTCAATTTCCACGACATCTTCCTGGGGAAAAAAAACAACCACAGACGGGGGTGATGACTGACTAAAACTCTGTATAGCAACATATGCTGAACTACATTTTATTTTTAGGTTAGAGATGTACTGTAGCAATAGATTATTCTTTGATTTAAACCAGGGGTTTACGCATTACAAACAATGCTTGTAATGCAGTGAGAGGAGGCTATACATTGGCGGTGGGTGGGAAAAGTATGTTGTGTAATTAGCTTACTTCACTGTATATCTGCATGAAGAAGATTTGTGCAGAATTAGTCTTAATTCTACATTTTAGGTTTTTATATTCAATGCACTCATGCATGGTGGGTCTGAACATCCTTATCTTGCAAGCTTCAATTTCATTTCTCAGAGTTTGGAACAACGCAATATAACATCAAAAACTTTGCAGGTAGTATGCAATAATCGGCTTATTTTGTGGAGAGATGGCTTAGTTGTGTTCAATGTAGACAGAACAGTAAGATGTGTGGCTGAGGGAGAATGCCTTATTAGTAGCTTGGAGTTACTGTTGTTGTAGTCCAATTGAATTACTGTTGTTGTTGTTGTAGTCCAATATGACTCAGTTGAGATAAACCCATATGTTGTAAGATTAGGAAAAACTAGTTTTGATATGTTCTGAATCTATTTTGTTGCATGTTCCCATGAACTATGTTTTTAATTTAGAAATAAAAATACTGAAATGAATATCGACATTGCCGTTTTCATGATCAATACCGCAATATATTTGATGAAGACTTTTGAATAGAGGGGTTCATACTGATTCTCACAGCGTAAATAACATTGGGGCTCGCCAAGATAAGGGTGGTCTCCCGAGGCTGGGTACTGACTGCAGTCCAGTGAACCCATTATAGCGTAGGTGTGAATGTTGGTCATACCGTCGATATGCCCTCCGTCTCTATATGAGCAGACAGGGAGGTCCGTAGGAACTGCCCTCTGATCAGGAAGTCAAAGTCCACCTGGCTGTGGGATGCTAAGGAAGCACAACATATAGTTACTAATAAATTAATTGTTAGTACCCAACTGTGGCAAGATATTACCAGGATTTTACCCAGTTAAAGACATTCATAAGATGAAGCCAGTGAAGCAAAAAAATGCAAAAGACCTCCAGCATTGTGTCCTGATAGGCCAGACCTGATGTAATGAAGGTTTACCATTTTTTGCTTCCAGAAGCTTATTGATGACATTGCTGAGGTCCTGTATTTCAGAGGCAGCTGGTATGGAGAACGGGACGTCATCAATTGCATATCTTCGAGAGAGAGATAGAGATAGATAGGATGTTGTTAAGTTGACCAACTATGGGAATACATGGTCGTTGGATGGCCTAGCTAACTAAATAAAGCAGAATATTCCTCTGCCGTTACTAACAGTTTCTCCGCAAGTACTAACATTGCTTCTGACTGTCCCATATTGGTTTAAACGATTGGACCAACTTTTCAAATGTACCGTACCCTGATAGCTAAATAAGTTAGGGTTAGCATCACATGCGCAGCACAGAAGATGCTAGCAGGTCCAACACGTTAGCCCATTAGCAAAATAATTTTCTGCAAATGTATCATGATGATATTATGATCTCACCTTTTGTTCTCAGTGAAGAACCTCGCTTGTAATTGAGACATTGTGTACGGTTGTGTGTTCAACTAAACACTAGCTAGACATCCAAGACCAGGCGTAACAGCTTCTACTTCATAAACACATCCAAAACCTCTCATGCAGATGCGTTGCATGCCACCACGTGGTACGTACGTAGGCAAGGCACTGTAGTAGAGTCAAGAGAAGTCACTTGTGTTCTTCCAGCAACCCTATCGATGACGTCATTATCGTCACGTAATGAGTGAGCCTTCAAAATAAAATAGCCAACGTCAATATATTGAATTGT
>JAODLL010002795.1:387-12146 GCA_026546735.1 Forbesichthys agassizii | reverse complement strand
TAAGAGACCGTCTCTGGTCTCAGCCTCTTCATCAGCACTACGTCACATAAGAGACTGTCTCTAATCTCAGCCTCTTCATCAGCACTACGTCACATAAGAGACCGTCTCTAATCTCAGCCTCTTCATCAGCACTACGTCACACAAGAGACCGTCTCTAGTCTCAATCTCTTCTGATGCTGTCTTATACACATAACACACAGGCACACACACACATACACACACCTGACCGTGAATGTTTTAGGCCCAGAAGAGGAAGTGAATATTATAACCAGGGTGTTAATGGCCCCACTTTGATAGGAAATGTAGATTTGACAAATAAGCCCTGATGGTCTGATAGCAGTTCAAACAGCTGTCCATAATTATCCTGGTTTAATTGCATTACATGCTAACAGGAAGGACTCGTTTCTCCTTTGAGAGAGATATTACAGCCTGCATGTTTGATTAAGTATTTCATGTGAAAAGTAGGAAAATCTATGAAGCAGCAACATTACCAACATGTTGTTAACTTTAACTTCTGGAGCTCATCCTTATGACATAGTATTATCTTGTATGCAATAATGTATGTTCCTTGACAATATTTCACTCTAAGCTAAGGAAACAGACAACATCCATTGTACTAGGTTGAATTGTAAGTCCTAGAGGCTTTACAATGAGCCTATTGGCATTTCTCACCTCTCCTGCCCAACTGGTACAGTATGTGTTTGTACATCTGTTTCTTGTATCTCCTTCTGTGTTAATAAACACAACACAGTTGACTAGTTACATCCCACAGCTGTTTTAGAGGACATGGAGAGGGATGAAGGATGGATGGTCTCGTGGTCTGGGTGTTAAATGTCTGCTAAATGTCCTAATTGTAATTGTAAGTGAATAGGAGAGAGATTTCACTATAAGCTCCACCATCTGGAGGAATAGTTAATTATAGACGTTAGCAGTAACGAGAGCCAAGATATCAAACATACTCTCCATACCTTGTTAACTGTGAACAACTCAACCACTAGTGCATAACGCAATACAAAACTAATGATGATGTTGTTACCATGGCATTCGAAAGGTTTCCTCAGCTGACTGATGTAGGAAACGGGGCTTGGATGAAGCACAATAATCTCAACACGTGTCAGCCAGTCGAAAATAAGGTTGTTTTTGTTCAGCAAACTTTGGATCATTCTCATAATGCGGTGATCATGCTGCTGCCATATTCTGCCTCCTGTAAGTCTTGGGGCCCTATCTTACACTCGGCACAAAGCGGGAACGCAAGTGTCTTCGCTAGTTTCAGACCGACGCAGTTGTCATTTTCCCATCCAGCACCCACATTGTTTATATAGCAAATGCACTTGCGCCCATTTGAGCGCTGGTGGGTGTCTTGGTCTAAACATGAGGTGTGGTCTAGCACACTGGTGGGTGTCTTGGTCTAAACATGAGGTGTGGTCTAGCACACTGGTGGGTGTGTTGGTCTAAACATGAGGTGTGATCTAGCACACTGGTGGGTGTGTTGGTCTAAATATGAGGTGTGGTCTAGCACACTGGTGGGTGTGTTGGTCTAAATATGAGGTGTTGTCTAGCACACTGGTGGGTGTGTTGGTCTAAACATGAGGTGTGATCTAGCACACTGGTGGGTGTGTTGGTCTAAATATGAGGTGTGGTCTAGCACACTGGTGGGTGTGTTGGTCTAAATATGAGGTGTGGTCTAGCGCGTTGCTGGAGCAGTGCTTTTTAAGGCAGCGGACAGTGATTACGTGATTGACCAGCAAAAATCTGGTCTAAAGTCAGCGCAAGGCACATTATCAAGATAGTATCGCCTATGGCAGGTGAACAATGTGTATACACTCTGCTTGTTACACATACAGGGATGTGAGTTTTTTATTCTGACATATACTGTTATCATTGGGTGGTTTGATCAATGAAATTCAACTTATATACTAACGCTTGATGACTTGAGAAATATATACTGACTGTCATTTGCTTCAACTATTTAGGAAAATCAGTGTAAAACATAATTTGCAGAATAATTTGGAACGCAGTGTAGTTATTGCGTGTCTTCATAGGTTAGTGGTGCTTATCATTCCCAGTACTGTGTACCTGCTATTATAATTGAATGGTTGTGATTTTTAATGACATTTGTGACTATGTGTTGAGCGCTTGCTTGTAAGTGCAGCGAGAAATGGTGCTTGTAGGTTGATGTTGGGACCTGCCTGTATATTGGTCCTGGGACCTGCCCTATCTTCTATATGAGATGTCGTCCACATTTGAGCATTACCTCAGACCCAAGGCCACGGCTGTCTTCCAACTGCAAAAGCCATGGGTGCTGGCCTTCACTAACATGCAGTACTAACAGAACTGGCTTCTAATCATTGACATGTCTGTCTTACCTTTCACTACATACGTTAATCAATTGTAGTCTCTCCCTGCTGGTACTATCATGTAGCGCATGGGGGGAAGGCTCTCCATGTAGCGCATGGGGGGAAGGCTCTCCATGTAGCGCATGGGGGGAAGGCTCTCCATGTAGCGAATGGGGGGAAGGCTCTCCATGTAGCGCATGGGGAGGGCTCTCCATGTAGCGCATGGGGAGGGCTCTCCATGTAGTGCAGAAAGGGCAGGGAGCTCCCGTTACGTGCCGTAATGCCGCCTACTGCCGTGGAATGCCATTGTGGTTTTGTTTTGGGGGTATCCTTGCTGCTCTCCCTGCCTGTGGCGTTCCAAGTATGTGTGCATGTGCATGGAAAGGCCAGGAAGCGCCCAGAACAGAGCCACACCTCCAAATCTAAATTAAACATTAAGTGAATTAATGTTCTTTGACAAAGTAGTCCTGACTGAAATAGCAGACGTGGATTTGGACATGCCATAAATCCACCTTGTGCTTAGATGGTTAAAATAGGGCCATTGGTGTCGCTAGTCGCTCCTGGAACTACTGTGGATGTTTTCTTTTCATCTTAAATGTTTGTGTTGATAGTCTGATACTTTGTGTGTCTAAAATATGACAATACAGTGGAACTGATTACATTCATCACATTAATTATAAGGACGTATAACTACTAATCAGTACCCGCATGTTTCACTCAGCATAGCCAACTATTTCCATCCTTCTAATATGTAGAGAAGGAACATGCACACAAAGAAGCCAATCAATTACCAGTTTCAACTAGAAAAGGTCAATCAAGGGATTTGCACCATCTAAGCAAATAAGGAATGTTTGGAATTTAAAAAGCAATATTTCAGAGAGAAAACTGAATAAGATTAGTTTCTCATTCAGCTGCTGGCTGACTTTTCAAGTGAGCTAAAGAATCATTCTATTTTTTCAGTTTCTATGTGTATAATGCTGTATGAGTTTTAGACCTTTTTTATTCAGGCAGTTGTAGTCCTGCCATGGCCACTGATGTCCACAGGTTCAGGGAAGCGTGGCTTAATGAAGTGCCCAGAGGCTTGGAGAGGCACTTTAATATTAAAGTTTGGGGCCAGCAGAACTCAAGTCGTCAGGCTTCCTTTTACGTTTTTCTTGTCAGTTTTCAAACTTTGAAGGCCAATTTCACCTTCGAGTCTTGAACAGGAAAACGGAATAGTCTAACGGGACCGTGTTGCGTCACACGAAGACAGATACATTCGCTCTTCTGTGTGTGTGTGTGTTTGCATGTGTTTGCGTGCATGTGTGTGTTTGCGTGTTTACGTGTGTGCGTGTGAGTGTTCGCATGTGCTTACGTGTGTGTGTGCGTGTGAGTGTTTACATGTGTGTGTGCGTGTGCTTGCGTGTGTGTGTGTGTCCACACAGCTGTGTGTAAAGGAGCTAACTAATTTATTGTCTCCCTCAATCACAGAAGCCATTGTGACTAATCCAGATTACACATATATAGCCCCTCATTATCACCACCTCTCCTCCCCTTTAGTTGGACCTCTCTCTCCATCACCGTCACATTCTCTTACATTCTGGGGAGCAAATAGCACCCCCCCCCCTCTCTCTCTCTCTCTCGCACTTTGCAGCCTCACGTGTGCATACCTAAATGCATGCACACACATGCGCACACATGCGCACACACAGACCTTTGTGTTTATCTCTCGAGTGCTAAGTGCAAATTCAGATCACCCAGGGATCTGTTCAGAAGATTGCATTTGGCATTATCAGTGTGTGCAGAGTCCCTCCTCAAGCGCACGCACACACACACACACACACACACACACACACACTCACACACTCTGTGGGTTCATGCATGTCAATTGATTTCACACCAGGGCTCCAATCAGCCAATCAGGTGTCAGCTTTAAGAGGCAACACTGCCTCTCTCTCTCTCTCTCTCTCTCTCTCAGAGAGGCAACAGACCCTCCCCTTTGAGCCATCCAAAAAAGACGGAACCAAAAAAAAAAAATATATATATATATATACACACACGTATATACATATAAATATAATATATAATAATAATAATAATAATAATAATAATAATAATAATAATTTCCCTTTATCCTTTTTGTCCCCAGTAATTATTTTTTCCATTGTGTTTCTTGGTCAGCATTAATCGATCATTTTTGTGCATCTGTGAGACACTACAGTCTGCCATCGATAATTCATTAATTTGTTTATTATTTATGTTGTCCACTGCAGAGTATTGGTGGTTTAAGTTATCTCTTATAGCCTGCAAACTAATACATGTTTATCTATTTTACACACACGTTGGCTCTAAAGTAAACACTAATGCCATTATTGAAGCTTGACTTGGACTCGCTGTGCAATGCCTGAAGACCTCTCTGGAGGTTTGGTGTGCACATAGGCACACGCACACACACACACACACACACACACATTTCATTGCAGGGACACTGTATTATCCAAATCTAATCATCAGGAAGTTTAGCCAATGAAACAGCATTTAAGCAGTTTTTGTGAATATGTGACGGGCTAGACCACCACAGCATCACATGCTAAGGTTCAGCACTCAACATACAGTTACCTCTGTGTTTGGTAATTACGCTTAGAGAAGCTCTGGTCTGTTTACTAGCGGCAGGCAGGCGGCAGGGAACAGTTAATATGGCCACTCGTGTTCCAAGCAACCGTGTCCAATTAAGCCCAAACAGTCCTGAAACCCCAATCATTTCAGCTCCATTCAAAGTAGGGCCTTATTTGGGTATCCAGATGGAACATGCAGTGTATATACATACTGTATATATTCTGAATATATTAATACACCCTTAACAAAGACAGATAAAAAGAGAGATAGCGTGAAGTTAACCATACTCAGGGAAAATTGGGGTTATAGGCTATATTAAACAGACAACATTGATATTCTTTTAAATACAACACCACGAACCAAACTAATATATATATATATGTACAGTAAATCTGCAAAGGTGGTTAAAGGTAGTTATATGTTGTAATGATAGTGTCAGTTTGTACATGGGGTGTCAGTCTCTACAGGTGAGCTGTCAGTCCGGACCACCTGCTGAGAGTCTCTCCTATGTGTCCATGTGCCCTCCAGGCATTTACCAGTTCAGCATTCCTGAAGCAGCCCAACAGGGGGCGCCAGTGGGGAGGCTGCAGGCCACGGACAAAGACACAGGCCAGAACGCCCAGATGCTCTTCACCATCATCAGCGGCGACGGCATGGAGGTGTTTGACGTCTCCACAGACGGTCACACGCAGCAGGGAGTCATCTCCGTCAGCAAGGTGAGTCACTGACGCTCAGTGAACGTCACTTTTATCTGGTGTGTGTTTAATCTATATACTGTATTTTACCCATTCCTTAACCTGTATACTGTATTTTACCCATACATTAACCTGTATACTGTATATTACCCATACCTTAACCTATATACACTATATTACCCATGCCTTAACCTGTATACTGTATATTACCCATACCTTAATCTATATACTGTATTTTACCCATACATTAACCTGTATACTGTATATTACCCATACCTTAACCTATATACTGTATATTACCCATACCTTAACCTGTATACTGTATATTACCCATACCTTAATCTATATACTGTATATTACCCATACCTTAACCTGTATACTGTATATTACCCATACCTTAATCTATATACTGTATATTACCCATACCTTTATCTATATACTGTATATTACCCATTCCTTAACCTATATACTGTATATTACCCATACCTTAATTTACAGTATATACTGTATATTACCCATACCTTAACCTATATACTGTATATTACCCATACCTTATCCCAAGGACTGTATATTACCCATACCTTTATCTATATACTGTATATTACCCATTCCTTAACCTGTATACTGTATTTTACCCATACCTTTATCTATGTACTATATATTACCCATACCTTAATTTACAGTATATACTGTATTTTACCCATACTTTAATTTACAGTATATACTGTATTTTACCCATACCTTAACCTGTATACTGTATTTTACCCATACCTAAATCTATATACTGTATATTACCCATACCTTAATCTATATACTGTATTTTACCCATTCCTTAACCTGTATACTGTATTTTACCCATACCTTAATCTGTATACTGTATATTACCCATACCTTTATCTATATACTGTATATTACCCATTCCTTAACCTATATACTGTATATTACCCATACCTTAATTTACAGTAAATACTGTATATTACCCATACCTTATCCCAAGGACTGTATATTACCAATTCCTTAACCTATATACTGTATATTACCCATACCTTATTCTATATACTGTATATTACCCATACCTTAATTTATATACTGTATATTACCCAAACCTTAACCTGTATACTGTATATTACCCATACCTTAATCTATATACTGTATATTACCCAAACCTTAATCTATATACTGTATATTACACATACCTTAATCTATATACTGTATTTTACCCATTCCTTTACCTATATACTGTATATTACCCATACCTTTATCTATGTACTGTATATTAACCATACCTTAACCTTTATACTGTATATTACCCATACCTTAACCTATACACTGTATCTTTACATCTTACCCATACACTTTGCCCTCTGTCCACAAGCCTCTGGACTACGAGAGGAAGCGCTCGTACACGGTCGAGGTGCAAGTGGAAAACACGGAGGCGGACGTCCGATTTGCCCCGCTGGGCTCCCGGGACGTCGCCACAGTACGCATTGCCGTGGAGGACGTGGACGAACCACCTGTCTTCGACCGTACTGGATACCTGATGGAGGTGAAGGAAGATGCCGCCGCCGGAGCTGCCCTGGGCTCCGTCAGCGCCATGGACCCTGACGGAGCCCGCCGGCCTGTCAGGTATGGGTGCGGTGCGGGTGATAACAATGGCTAGCTGTTGTTTCTGATTGCGTTAAATGTGGCTAGCTGGTGTTTGTATTAGCACTCACTCTGGTTAGCTTGAGTTTGTGTTAGCTCTAATGATTGCTAGCTAGTGTTTGTGTTAGCTAACGTTGGCTAGCTGGTGTTTGGGTTAGCACTAACATTGGCTAGGATATATTTTTAAAGTCAAGATTTAAGCTAAATATAAAGTATATGTAACATATTTAAAACATGTTATGGTGCATTACAACATGAGATGGATCAAAATATTAACTGTTCTATTTTCAAATAAAAATATGAGCATAAAGATATAGGATTCATTTTTTTAAGCATGGATTCATTGCATTTAGGACATACAACAGTCCGTGCACCTTGGCAATTTTTAGACTATTTTTTAGATGTGCTCAAGCACACCTAAATTGCATTTCAGCATCCCTAAAATAATAAATACAAATAATTATGATTATTATTTCCTGAAATAATTTTTAGCCAATGTTTAAGCTCTCTAACACACTTGGCTTGCCTGTTAGAGATTTGACAAACAAATTCAGGTATAAACACATTGTTATACAATCAAATGTGTGATTTAGCAGGCATTTTGTGTGTTCCCATAGAACTAGCATTAGACCCCACCTTTGATCCTATAAACTCCCCTGTGGGCGCATCCTGCTGGAACTATAGTTTCACCGTCTGGGCACCTTTATGGGCGCTGTTCTTATTGTTTCATTGCGCTTATATGAGTGATCGGCCAATCAGTTCAAAATAAAGCTGGTTACTCACACATAACTTCATCATGGACATGATCTAGCGCTGACTGTTTTAACGTTCTCATTGCCATGAACATTGTCCGACTACGGTTCCGAGTTACATTCACCGTTCGCATTTAGCATAGCATTGTTAATCTCAGTAAAAGAGTAGGCCACAGGTGATACGGGTCTTACATTTTTTTAAACAATGCATCTTGCACCAGACGCTGGCTGCCGTGTTAAAGTCTCTCTCACCCAGCACGTCGATTTGGCTTGCACAATAGCTTAGTTGCACATCTTGGACGGCTGCACATGAGCGTGATAATAGGGCCACTGTCGCCAATTTCCTCGTAGCAACCACTACAGGTGTGGTGTCCGTTCAGCACTATTCTTTTCTTCAGGATTACCCTAGATATTTTATTTTCTAGATTTAAAAGACCTGTAAACAGGTAATTGAGTTCAGTAGTTGGTCGTCGTGCATTTCAATCAAAATACCTCGCTTGTGAAATAGGCGGTACTGACGCAGGTAACCAGCGTTGTGTGCAGTCAGTCAATGTTAGTACTAACGCTGGCTAGCCTTAGCGTTGGATAGCAGGTGCTTGTGTTAGCACTAGCGTTTGCTAGCATCACTTACACATAGCTCACCTTTCTTAATGCTTCCTCTGTGGTGTTGTCGTCAGGATGTGAGAGTTTGCTAATTACGTCACCTGTTTCCCCCATTCACCTTCTTGGAGCATCGTGGGAGGAGGGGTTGTCAGATATATTCCATGCAGTCACAGTAGATGTGATAGCACGGGCAGTTTTATAGGGATGCTGCATCAGTCTTGAGGTCTCTGTGTGGTTGGAACTAGCATTAGAAAAACAAGCGCTATAATCAAGTAGTACTCCTTGAGCTCAAATGTAAGCATGCAAGGACAATGAAGACAATTCATTCAAACAACACATAGGATGTGTCATGATTGTAATAATACGCCTGTTAGCTCATTGTCCTTATTATTGCACTATTCATCCACACAGCCTAAATGATTATTTTACTGTTCTAATTACATCAAGGGTCTGCTCAGCTACCAGCTAACAGCCTGTTTAAAACCCAGCACTCAGAGAAGCAAATTAGGGCGGCATCACTGAAGCAAGCGAGAAACACATAAGATGTGTGTATGTGCTGGAGCCTGTGCCTGCCAGCTTACATGCTAGTGAATGAAGATCGGCAGTTACGTCTCTTTTCTCCCACTGTAACATGGCAGGCGTGAACACCTAGCGACACTGCAGACAGCTAATGGAAGTGTACCTTCACCTAAGTGAACGTGTGCCCACACAAAAGTCACTGGTCCGTCTGAAAGGCACCGTGAAAAGGCAGCGCCGTCACATTATCTGTGTGGCTGTGAAAAGAAGCCCTCAATAGTCATCTTGAGTCTCCCTGAGCTGCCTGGTGCTGTGAAAGCGCTTTTCAAGGAGCTCCCGCCCAAAGACTTTGTTCCCCCGAGCCTGTGCAAGTCTAGAACGTACCGCGGTGGAACGCAGCGCTCCACAGTCACCGCAGAGCACCAAGGTGTTTTGTCTCATCTATTCACGGTCGATCCAGCTGTGCACCTCTGCTTGTCACATCATCGAGCGGGGACAATGGCTGGGGGAACCACAACTCCCCCCTTCCCCAGTGGGGGGGCTGCGCTGGCCTGCTGTACAGGCTGTGAAATTGCGAATCTTTCAACGCCGTGATCCACCCTACTCTGCCCCTGATTGGCTATGATTGATTACGTCGATTGATGATTGATTACGAATGATAATGATGTTGTTTAATTGTGGTTGAATATAGGAGTATCTTCTGGTTCAAATTAGTGATTACGTTTATGGTCTAGTTTACGCTATGGTTCAGATGATTAAAGGATAGTGGTTACATGTAGGAGTTATCTTACCCTCTGTTTAAGAGTACGAATTAGTTTACCCTCAATGATCGTGTGTGTGTGTGTGTGTGTGTGCCCGGATGCAGGTACTCTATCGACCGGCGCACAGACATGGACCGTCTCTTCAACGTCCACCCAGGGAATGGCTCCGTCTTCCTGCTCAGACCCCTGGACCGCGAGGAGACCGCCTGGCACAACATCTCTGTCATCGCCACCGAGTTCAGTAGGTATCCTGCGCCTAGCTCACACACATTACCTTTACCTAATAGGCATGTCTGGACACTCAGCATCCATCTTGGACATACCGGGACATAAAAACGAGTAAAATCTCATAAAAACACTTAAAACGTTGGTGATGTCCCCCTAAAATACAGTTTAAGAAGCTGTTTGTCCTATAGGTTATACTTCTATAGGCATGTGACAGTTGGCTTACATCAGTGCAACCACACGATTGGTTAAACAGGTTATTGAGTTATAAGGCAGATGATTGGCTCTTTTCCTCCAACTGTCAAAATTGATATTTCATAATTCTCCCATAGAGCACCATTCAAAATGCTACATGTGGTGTGTCTTCTTCTATATTGTCTCATTCACATTCACAGCATCTTAGCCACTGAGTTCAGTAGGTGTCACAGTAAGTGTGACAGACAGACAGACACATTCACAGCATCAACTCACGTACATTCATCTTATCAGACATGTATCCACAGCACACATAGAATCAGTACATTCCTCAACAGATGAAGAGGTCACACACCTGTACTTGTTATGATAATGAGAGCATTATGTCACCAGGGTTAACGCACATTATTCATATTTAATACAATCCTCATATACCATACCAAACAGTAGATAAACTCTGACCAGTAGCATATGTCTTTATTGCATTAACCAGGGAGCTGTATATATAGCATAGTGGATTGTTGTTAGACATGCTATTATAAGCCGCCGTGTTTCATTTGCAGTGAACAGTGAAATCGGGTTTATTAATAGAAAATGTTGCGATATTGGTACAGTGTGTTCAGGAGTGTTTCTTACTCCGGCTGCACTGAAGCGAGAAGTGCTTTCTTCAATACAGAGAAACGAGTGAGAGAGATTGAAAAATAAAAGGAATATTAAGGGTTAAGTGCCTCCCAAAGGTCGGGCATGGTGTTGATGAAGACACAGGCAGTGTTAAGCCTGGGTGTGGAGACATTTATAGGCCATTATGTCATTATCTACAAGGCAGTAAGAACCGCGTGCTTATTATATCGGGCCGACATTAATAGCAACGAGTTTGAATGCAAAGATGAAGCATTGTATTGCATTTCAATACAAGCAAAAGTGGAACGTTTTCAGTCTCTTAATTAAGTGGGCGTGTCACCAACGGAAATCTGCTGTGGAGGCCTACATAGGCAGCGCCCAGACGGCTACATCTACTATGCATGGCCTGACACTTTACCCCAAAACAGTTTGCTGCAGAAACACCGCCGTGGCCTCAGATCGATCGTACGTACTCAGGAATTAATGTTATATATTAAAAATACCCATTACCGTCCCCAGAGAGGAATAATGGGCAATAGCACAGTGAAATATGTGACCTTGACTTGCATGGAAGGCTGGGTCGCTCTAGTCTGCAGGAGTCCCCCTAGTGGCCTGACCCTGCTATACCAGGTGAGTGGCGGTTGCCTAGTCAGGTGCTAACGTATCCCTCCGCCTGTACAGACAACCCCCGGCCTAGTCAGGTGCTGACGTATCCCTCCGCCTGTACAGACAACCCCCGGCCTAGTCAGGTGCTAACGTATCCCTCCGCCTGTACAGACAACCCCCGGCCTAGTCAGGTGCTGACGTATCCCTCCG
>JAODLL010002794.1:0-12146 GCA_026546735.1 Forbesichthys agassizii | reverse complement strand
ATATATATATATATAATTACCAAACATTCCAGTATATGCACTCAATATCCATTCTTCAAAACATTAATTTATAGTAATTTTAGCCACTTTGGGATTTCCTTAAGTGTTATAATGCTCACCATTTCCAGCCATGGTACTATGCAGTCTGAATGAAAGAAGTGGTTACAGGGTAGTTGCCTGACAGGCTCCCCTACTTCAAAGTCCTCCTTGCACACAGGGCATTCCATGCTGCAGTCTATGGAGGGGACAAGAAAGGGCAAGAATAGACATGTTTACAGAAATTATAGTTACTAGCTCCAACAATTACACAAATGTGATATCCTCATCCTGGGAAAAAAAAAAAAAAAAAAGGTATTTATTGGCTTTTTTTTTTTTTTACCCTTGTGATGATACATTGTTTTTTCTAAATTTGGGACATCCAACATTGCAGTTTGTTGCATCAGCTGCATTTCCCAAGCACACAGACGACCAATATAGACTTGTGACAGATTCCTGCATGGTCCACTGAAATTATTTTAAGGTACTGAGCAATTATCTGCTAATGAAAAAAAGATGGGAAGTGATGGCTCAAGGCCATAAAGGAGTTTAATTTATCCCAATGACTCAGCTGTTAACAGCTCTCACGGTCTGGATAAAAGCTCGGTTATAGAGCTGTGGGGAAAATATGAGAGCTGATAATGACAACAGAGGAGGAGAGATAAGCAGATAGAAAAGGGAAGGGGAATCATGTTAAAATGGCAAACTGCCAATCACCCCTTTGACACAGGTCTCAATTAAATGTATTTGTCATGCTTAGGTGAAAATACCACAGATTATGGTGTTCGAGACAATACGGCCTGTGAACCAGAAACCCTTTTAAATGTTCAACTGTTTTCAAGACAATCTTGTGCATTCATTTCACCTCGCCGGTCACACTAAAGGATACGGGATACAGATTAAAGCGAGCTGTAACTCACGCTCCCAAGGATGGCAGTCAAGTTTTTGGTTTAACATTTAAGTGTCAGTCTTTATCCAGTACGTCTACAATTCATATCAACATAACCATTTTCAAAAATGTTATTACCGTATTAATAAGAATTGTATCTCAAGGAGATTTGGGGAATCACTCTTGGTGTTGAGTGACGGTCTACAAATCGTACAGAAAGCACTGTAGGTACCCGGACCGTGCCTGCCAGATCCGTTCTGCCCATGTGTGTGATTGCACACTAGCGCTGGCTGATGGCCCGATCTGTACCGATCTGCATGTCTCCTTTTTATGGTAATCGTAATAGTGTGTTTTCTTGTACAGCTCAGCCAGCTAGCTAGCTAACTTTATTTTATTGCAGGTTTATTGATTAGGGACATCATTTATCCATCTATCTTCATCCACTTATCCGCAGTCGGGTCGCGGGGGCAGCAGCTCCAGCAGGGGACCCCAAACCTTCCTTTCCCGAGCCACATTAGCAAGCTCTGACTGGGGGATCCCGAGGTGTTCCCAGGCCAGTGTGGAGATATAATCTCTCCACCTAGTCCTGGGTCTTCCCCGAGGCCTCCTTCCAGCTGGACGTGCCTGGAACACCTCCCAACCACCAGATGCCACAATGGCGGTTGGCACACACTCTCTGGTCCCCCTTTATGAAGAGGGAAACCACTACCCCAGTCTGCCACTCCTTTGGCACTGTCCCCAATTTCCACACGATGTTAAAGAGGCGTGTCATCCAAGACATCCCCTCCACATCCAAATCTTTTAGCATTTCTGGACAGATCTCATCAATCCCTGGGGCTTTTCCACTGTGGAGTAGTTTGACTACCTCAGTGACCTCCCACAGGAAAATTGATGATGATCCCCCATCAGCCTCCAGCTTTGTCTATCAGAGAGCGTGTCAGTCGGATTCAGGAATTCCTCAAAGTATTCCTTCCACCGCCCAATTACCTCCTCAGTTGAGTTCAACAGCGTCCCATCCTTGCTTTTGTAATGTATAAATGTACCATAATTAGCCAAAGGCTATTTTACATCCGTTGTCTCTGGACTGGTGGTAATAATTCACTCCGGGGGGAAAAAAAACTATCCTTAATATACAAATGCAATAAAATAAACAATAATTATAAAACACATGTAAATTGGCAAAAGAAATACAATAAACCGAAATACCTAACAACACACGAGAAACAGGCATTGCAGAAGAGACAGGTCAGCACAATTTAGTATTTAATGTTAACAAAGCTGAATACCTAGTCACTTTAAAAGTTAAATTGTAAAAGATGCATACATTTTCAGATTTCTAATGTGAATTGGGATTGAGTTACACCCACGAGCAGCCTTAACTGAAAAAGCTGTTTGACCTAAATGGAATCATACAATCACCTCTTGTTGCACTCTGTGTAAATACAGCATCTATTGCGTATAGATGCACAAACTGGTTCAACACTGGAGGGTTAGTCCATGTATGAATTTATACATAAGACAGAGGTCTGTACATTGATTTAGCTTTTCCCCAAATTAAAAGGTTATATATTTTATAAATATGATGATAGTATCTGGGTTTCTTATCACCATTTTTAAAAGTTTGTTTATATAGGGAGTGTAGTGGTTTGAGAGAAGTTTTACTCATTTGTGACCAGGTTGTCAAGCAATAGATTATGTGGGAGATAGTCATTGAGTACATGAACATCAATAATGATTTTGTTGACATGCAGCTAAGGACATATCTAAAATAGGATTACAAACTTCTTGATCTGCATTTTTAAAATGAGATTACTATCGATGTGTACACCAAGATATTTAAAATCTGAGAGAACTTGTAGTCTCTCCCCCGCTACAATAATATCTGGTTCCGCACAGGGACTTTTTGTTTTACTAAAAAAAAAAAAAACATACTTTCTTAGATATATTTAGTTGGAGGTAATTGCACTTTAGCCATTCTGAGATCTTTTTCATTGAATGTGTTAACCGATCAGCACCTTGAGCTGCACTGTTTGCATGCAGAACTATGACTGTCATCTGCATACATTTGTATGTTGGCACAAACAAACACTTGGCAAATCATTTACATACAATGAAAATAAAAGTGGACCTAAAATTGACCTTTGTGGGACACCTGCAGACAAGGAAACAACACTTGACTGTTGATTCTTCACTTTAACAGACTGAAACCGATTAACAGATGATTCTACCCATTTAATCGTATCCGAGAAGAGATTAAATGTTGGTCATTTAAATGGAAGAAATATGATTAAGGGTACCAAATGTCTTTTTAAAGTAAAAAACAAAACAGCACCAACAACACCTCCACTAGGCAACATTGACTTGACTTTTTCGACAAAGTAGCAATTGTCTGTTTCTGATGAAAGCCGCTGATACGAAAGCCGAACTGATTTGGATGTAAATTATAAGAACTGGTTATAAATACCAGTTCTTATAATTTACATCCAAATTTGTTCTGAAACAAGGTTTTGAGCCACCTTAGACACCACCGGCAGAATACTAATGGGTCTAATCACCTCCCCTAAATACAGGAACGACTGCAGCTGATTTCCACACACCATAGGGAACATTCCCTGAGCAATTGAAAAGTTTACTATTTTCATAATTGGGTAGAATAGTGATTCAGAGAGTTCTTTCAACAGCACTGTGTTCACTAAGAGATCTAATCACTCTCATAACATCTGACTCATTTATAGCTTCTATGTTGAAAAAAGGTTCTGTCTGAGTGACTTGACAGGGAGTATTCTTATGCTAAGCAGAGAAACATTTGAGGATATTTTCCACTGAATCAATACAATTATTATTGAGTGCATCAGCTACTTCAGCTGAGTTATTCAAGAATGTTCCATCAACGACTTCAATTGCTTATACATTATAATGTTTCCAAATAGCTTTAGCATTACCTCCTGCTTTTTCTATTTTAGTAAGAAAGAAGTTGGCTTCAGCTAACCGTAACTCTTTAACTACCCTATTCCGTAATGGAATAGAGGTATATCTATCACGTTTTATTTTAAATTTAACAGCAGACTTTAAGCCCATATCCATTTTTTCCATTAGGTTTAACAGTTCTGTGTTTATCCAAGGAATTGTTATATTTTCTTCTACATCTTTGTCTACATGTGAATTTGTCAACTGAGCTCTGTAATTTGTGTGAGAAACTTTTACTGTCTTCTTACAGAGATTTTCCTAAAAGGACAGTGCTTTTAAACAGATCTTGCATATTTATTATTAGGTATAGACTCCTGTTCTTGTAAAAATGGAGTAAAATGCTTATTGGTTAGCTTTCTGGTTATCAGGGTAAAATTATGATCCGATAGTTCAGTCAGCATATTGAATGATTTGACAATACAATTTGGTCTATTGCTAAGTATTAAGTCAATTTGTGATCTGGTAGAATTTGTAATCCTGGTGTCAATTCAAAATCACTGATTCACTGTTCTGAAGATTTCCTAGACATGTTTTCTTCCTAATTAATGTTAAAATCTCCCATAATAATAATCACTCCTTATTAAAATTACATTCATTTAGCATGTTTTAAAATATTTTAATAAAAAGTATTATTTTTTTTTGTAGAGGATTGATAAAGCAATATCAGATTCTATAGTGATACGGCATAAAGCATACAAAAAATATATTCCTTTCAGCGATTCTGCTAAGTAGACCAACACTGTTCTCATAAAACAGTTTTTGATATATTAAAGAATTTTGTATAAACATAATTTACAATAGCTTACCCGTGACAACTGTGGGCTGGTTGCCATGGGGACCTATGGGCAGGACTTGGGCACTGAGATTTTGAATGGGACTGTCGTTCACTAGTGATTAAATCAAGTGTGGCTGTGCCGCAACTGAACTTGGCATTGCGAAGCTTTCTGAATGGGACTTTATAACTTTGCATGTAGGCCTATTTCATTACATCTTTCAGCAAGAAAAGTCCATTATCATTTTAATTTGATATCCATCCATCCATCCATTCTAACCCGCTTATCCGGAGTTGGGTCGCGAGGCCAGCAGCTCCAGCAGGAGACCCCAAACTTCCCGTTCTCAAACCACATCAACTAGCTCTGACTGGGGGATTCCGAGGCGTTCCCAGGCCAGTGTGGAGATATAATCACTCCACCTACTCCTGGGTATTCTTTGAGGTTTCCTCCCAGCTGGACGTGCCAGGGAGCACACTTACCAGATGCCCGTAGCACCTTAACTGGCTCCTTTTGCGCGCAAAAGGAGCAGCGGCTCTGCTCCGAGTTCCTCACAGATGGCTGATTTTGATTCGATTTAATTTGATATGAAGCATGTAAAACAGTGTGTGAGAAGAAGTGTGACTAACCTGCTTGTTCCTGAGAAATATGGACAGTGGGAAGGGAGGAGATCTTCTCTTTCTCTGCTGGAGGAGGTCCCGTGTTCTCCAGCTGACCTAACAACTGCACACACACATTTACGATCTGAAGGGGCATGGGGAAGATGCAGGCATAACAGAAACACATTAGTCCAACGTGTTACCTGCGTTATAACGGCGTCTAGCCCTCCCTGTCCCCAAGCATAGTCCCCTGGGTTAGAGTGGAGCATCCCCGTCCTGGAAAACAACCCAAATGATCACGATATTTACTATACATCGACTTATTGTGCAATATATGGACACAGCCCAATAATATTGCCATTACGAGGTGTCGGATAACATCAAGATAACCCAATGTAAATGCATATAGCATTATCTTGATGTTATCTGACAAAGATGGCTAATGTTAATGTACTAGCAAAGGAGCAGGTTTAAGGTGTGTGGTTTGCTTCCATGTGAAATATGGGCTGTACAGCCCTTTGAGACTGTAATGTAGGGCTATAAAACCACATACAACCATAGACATTTAACTTGACAAAAGGTTTATGGTCGAGTAGGCATGTCACGATAATTAGCATATTGACTTATCTTGCAATATATGGACATGTAACCTCAATAACACTGCCTGTTTACACGCTTGTTGATGACATAAGAAAGTTAGCCATGTTGTGCTGCTACTGTGCTCTCGTCTGCCTGGGCTCCACACACACAGTATACACACACAGAGCAGACAGCGACAGGTGAAAGAAGTGTTCCTCTATGTTTTTCCCAACAACTGCATTGTTCCTGCCAACTACGTTTGGAAGAATATATGCAAAATGTGTGGGGGATTATGTTTTGCTTTGTTTTAATTGTAATACTTGGCCAAGAAATAACATTGGTTTATCCAATCATAATGAACAATTGAGGTCACATGACACTAGTGGAACAACATGGTTATATGATTGTGACAATAATATTGTTTATCCCAATTATTTCTGGGACAGTATATTGCCCAACCAAAATAGCCATTGTGACAGGCCTAAAAATGGCTCACTCTCCACTAAAACTCACAATAACCAACCCGGCTTTCAGCGGGCGTAATGTTACAAATGTGCTTCCTTACCACGACATAGGAGGTGAACCTGACACTCCTGAGTTGGCAAATAGACCAGCAAGAAAATACTGCACGATCCTATGAGACAGAAGAAAAGAAAAACACATACACAACAACATGTAAATAAAAAACTGAAAATACTGCACGATCCTATGAGACACACATACAACAACAACAGGACAGTGTAGCGCTGAAGGACTCACCCCTCCATGGGAGGCGAGCGGTCCGGTCTACTGCTGCCTCTAGACCGGTAAGTCCTCGGGTGCAGGCGGCGTGGTCGTCCTGGCCCCCAGTGCTCCCCGGGCCCTAGTAGGCCCCCGATGGGCTCCCCGAGACCAGCCGGGACCGAACCCCCGAACGGTACCCCCGCAAGGTTCCCGAGCCCGCTCAGACCCCCCAATCCCAACCCTGGGATCCGGGGTTCTGAGTCAGGGCTGTCGCCACCTGTCGTGAAGGGCCTTTCCACAAACAGCAGGTTCCATAACTGGGGGGTGGGGGTGGGGGGTGGGGTAGGAGGGTTGCAGGCCAGACAGGTTGGAAGCCAGACACGTATAGAAGAGGGTCAAGAGGAGACACGGAATAGATAGACAGTGATGATTCAGTGATGATTTAAGAAACAAAAAAGGGAATTAGAGAGAGAGAGAGAGAGAAAATGTGCATTGATGAAAGGAGGAACAAAGGCAACAGCAAAGGTAATAGGGGAGGTATGGAGAGAAGGAGATCATGATTAGTATCAACAAGGCATTCCTTCCCTAACTTCCAGCAGACCTACCCCACCAATTTCCCTGAGCACAACTGATACCTCTGCAAAATGTGTGGCTGTATCATCTATCCCATTAGCGCCGCCCTCTAGGAGACTGAGGAAAACAGCGCACAAGGGGACAAGAGACATCATTGGTGACACACTGATCCGTCTGAACAAAATGGCATGCTAGCTTTACCTACTACAGGCCTATTGGGCCAGTAGAGAAAGTGTCCTCCTAATAAAGTATGAGTTAAGATTTAACAATGTGCTAACACCGGCTGCAGCCCATCTGGAGCCTTGGTGTAGAAGATGCCTAGACAAAAAGAAAAAAAACATAAATAAACTCACCTGGAGTCTTCTGTTACTTCCTCTATGAACCCTGAATCACATCTGGGACATATGTATTCCTAGGAAGAACCAAGTCGTAGAATTAAGACACATGGGCGGACGTACATATTGTACAGGTTGAAGAATTTATACGACGTGAACATTTCGCAGGACCATGCAAAGAAGACATTATGCAACACTCATTCGCAGACAGAAACATTTTCTGCACCCAGTACAAGACTCAGTCTTTTTGACATGCTGCGTTTGATTAATGTGACTTGACAGAGTTGCCGATGATGAGTGGGTGGAGAGTAGCCTATATGACAGATTTGGCAATAAAATAAGGAAACAGTACTGTGAGTTGAATTTGATATGACAATTATTGCACACATATGTAATAGTTGCCTATGTTAAGTGTATTAGTGAATGTGTAAATAACACTCAGCAATGAAAGTAGGCAAGAACACAAATATGGCTATATGAGTGTTTAGAAACGGCTGTGGGAATGTAAACTGGGACGTCATTGTCAGACAAGCATTCCGTAATGGTTCGCAAGCGAAATAGGGAATTACCGCTGACTATAACAAACATGTTAGTCTATGCTTCTGAATAGCCAGCAACAAAAAGTCATACATAGATCAATATCAGATGCCAATATCACATTTCAAAGGAAATTAATAAATTATACAACTGGAAAAAGACGACGGAATGGATCCATCTCATGTTTAACTGTCCAGGATATAGAATCGTTAAAATTATTGTTACTTTCACTATTACCGTAAGTTAACGTATGAAACAAAAACAAAGAATTTACCGGTACAATACGAGGCATGTCATTTTGATAATATTATCACATTATGAAACGAGAATAAAATAACGTACACATTATTTGTGATAGCTACGTTAGTGACGTTGAATATAACGTTGATTCAAGGAAGGAATACTTTTGATGTAGTCGCCACATATAGCTGACCTGCTGGATACCACTTTTGCATACTGAGAAAAACTAAAATGGCACTTTTAAGTACCACAGCATCCTTCGTCTACTTTTGATCATTTATACTTAAAACACACTGCTAGTCCCGTGTCAAAGGAAAGTTCATTCCGGACAACAAAACACAAGCAATCAGTCGGAGGGCCATACCTAGCTTGCTAGCTGCTAGTTAGCTATATAGCGATACAACTTGCATTTTCAAATCAAGGCAGACTTGTCAACCACTAACAGATAAAGAATATCGGTTAACGACAAGAGACTGCATATATTTTCCTTACCGGGAGTTTGGGGTTCACTTCACCTTTACAACAGTGACAAAAAAAACGATGCGGGGAAACAGCCGCAGCCTCCGCCATCTTCCCCAGAATAGCACAAACACTGACGTCGGTCCTCCAGCTCAGTGAAGAGAGCGGTCCTCCACATGCCCTGCATGCATTGCGGCACGCATTTGGGGCAACATCGAAGGGAAGGGCGGAAGTGTGTTGTTGTGTGTTTCAAGTTGTATTCTGATTCTGAATGAGCTGCACGCATCGGGTTTCCTTAGCTGTGGGATGGTTACCAGTACGGATAACCTGTGCTTTCAGAGAGGTATGTTGAAACATTAAAGCCAGTCAAATTAATATGACTACCCTACCGGTATGTAGCGTCTGCTGCTTACATTGGAAATAGTTACTGATCGTGAAACATGATACTGTAGATGTCATGTGTCAGGGTGGTCAGTTTGCACAATCCGATCTTGCATGGACGGCACTCCCGATGCTTATGTATACATGTTGGGGTTCCTTTTACAGATGACTGGGCAGGAGACGCGTTTGTGTAGTCTTCTGCTCCAAGAACATTTTGGAGAAGTGGTGGAAAAGATTGGGACACATTTAGTCAGAGGTGGAGCACAGAATCTACGAGCTATTGCCCATGAGAGCAACACGCCACTGGACCTGGTACTCTACTGTTAATAATTATATAGCTAACCAAGCCCTTTATTGTGACAATTCTTGACAATTGTGTTTTGCATTTATCAAGACCAACCAATCAAGCCAACCTGCTGAGATCTCCTCTCTATCACTCTGTGTTCAGGTGAAGAAGTCACTGTGTGTGCTGATGCAACATGGGGCCTGTGTGTTCAGCTCAGGCCGCAGAGGCCGGGGCAGCCCGGTGGAATACAGGGCCAGCTGTGAGCGCATTCTACGGCTTCTGCGCTACCCGCGTTACATCTACACGGCCAAAACCCTCTATGGGGACACGGGAGAGCTGATCATAGAAGAATTGCTGCAGAGGGGTCACATGACCATGAGCACATCTGTTAAGACGGTCGCTGACCGCCTCACACAAAATATGGAGGGTCGGTATTAAATAGTGGATATTCTAGTCATTTCGCAGATGTATCTATCCAAAACTTCTTACAATAAGTACACTTGAAGTTCCATCAATGGCTATCAAATAGCAACCTGACATGCCAGATGGATTGTTACAAACAGAAACCCAACTCATAAATGGCTCCTACAGTTATCCACAAGTCCAACTGGGGAGCCATGCATTGAAATTGTTTGTAAAGGGCAGGCACTTTCAAAAAATACTTGGCAGTTGATTGGCTGATATATCTGGTTGTTTTCACTGTCGGCAAACCAATACACATTTGCAATGATTCCTATAGGCTTTCCAGAATGATTCTCGCTGAGAAATTACACTGAAACTATATGACCTGAGGATAATCAAATGGCACGTTGATAACTTAAACAAGCATCGTACATAATGACACCGCTGACTAAAAACATTTATTCAGCTAATGTCAACTTAAGCGCTGCAAATGTAAATGAGTTGACATAGTGCGAACAACCCATACGTTAGTTGGCATAATGCAGAATCGGGTGCCATGTTTAATTTGAGCTGTGGCCTCATGTGCGTTCCCAGAGGGCCGCAGCATGGAGTACAGCGAAGTCGTCTCCACCTTTTCCAAGCTGGTGGAGACCCATTTTTTGCAACGCTGCCCTACAGTGGCAGAGGCTGCACCAGCGGCCGCTGATCCTCCCGCCACCCCTGGTGCCCCCGCCACCCCTGCTAGCACAGCCCCGCCCACAGCGGAGAGCTTCCCCGACTGCTACAAGGTTCCACACGTCACGCTGCTTGGGCGAGGCAAGCGACGGCGCTCTGGCGAGGATGTAGAGGAGCAGGGCCCTGCGAAGAAGGCCAAGGTGGACCGAGAGGTGGGTCGCTGTTCCACGCTGCACTCCACGTGTTTGTTGTGGATTTTAATTGTTTATTCAATGTCGTTTCTCTTTGTGAGTGTGTGAGTGACAGAGCATTTGAAAGAACGACATTTCACTCTGTTCTCGCTCTTTTTCAGAGTCATGGCGATGAAGGCATCTACTGGCAGGTGAACTTTGAAAGGTTTCATCTCCACTTCAGAGACCAGGCAATCATCAGTGCTGTGGCCAGCAAAATGGACCAGGTTGGTATTATCACTTAATAATAATACATTTAATTTAATGATGCCTTTCAAAACACTCAAGGCCATTTTACATTGTACACAGGCAAATATAAAGAAAACATATATAAATATATATAAATAAAATGCATGTTCCTACACTAACACGTGTCCTAACTGGATGCAACAGCAAGCGACTATCGCGTTCTATCGGACACTTCATGTCCTCACTGAATCCGTCGGAAATTACATTCGATTATGTCATGTAAACAAACCACGTAGCCTACCTATTAGCAGTAGCACACTAGAGAGCATACGCCTTCTCCATATTCACAACAATTGCCTACTATGACAGGGGCAGGTACAGAGTTTAATTATAGTTGTAGGCCACACGAAGTATACAACCACCACCTCTACTTTGTAAAATAAGATAACTAGCTTGCCAGCTCTGTTGAGCATGCGAATAGAAAACAATCTCCCGCCAGCCAGCTGCCACTTTAAGGTAACTGAATGAACAGTTCTCCGTTTCAACCATTAAATATAGCCTAGTTCTATGGTCTCAACGCGAGCGACAGGAAGAAAATAGAAACAGGGCGTCCGACAAAAGTTCGCTCAAAATGGCGCGCCGCATCGTGCAGCGCAGAATCGTGCAGCGCAGCATCGTGTCGCTCGCGTCCAGTTAGGACATTACAACAGAAAAGATAGCAATCAAACTGCTTTTGTCGCTGACGCTCTTTCGCGTCACATCCAGTTAGGACACGGTGTAAGGCAGGAACATGCATTATAGAAACAATTACATTACATATATATTACATTACAAAAAGATTTGGGAAGTATATACAAAATAAAATAGTAATACATGCCTATTGGGAGGGCAGGGGGGAGAAGTGAGAGTGGAACAGAAGGTCAAATGCTATAGGCAACCCTGAAGACATGAGTCGTGAATGTGAGGCAAAATACTGTAAAGCGTTTTGGATGAAACGCTATATTAATGCGGTCCATTTACCGTTAAGGCGACTGTGGTAGTATCTCATATGTGCGGGCAAAGGCCGTTCCAGATATATTACGTATATGTTTATACACCAAAATGTAATTCCCTGTGCCTGGTTGGAATGTTTCTAATATGTTATCTTTGAGGCTAGTAGCCAGATAGTGATCAGTAGACTATAGCGATAACAGGCGCTGATGTACAGTTGCAAGAAAAAGTATGTGAACCCCTTGGGATTACGTGGAGTTTTGCATGAATTGGTCATAAAATGTGC
>JAODLL010002793.1:0-12148 GCA_026546735.1 Forbesichthys agassizii | reverse complement strand
CCCACCCCCCCCCCCCCCCCCCCCCCCCCCCCCCCCCCCCCCCATCCTCCTGCTGACAGCTGAAGCAGTGTTGATCGGTACCTTGCACGGGCCACCTCCACCCCCTCCTCCGGGGGAGCTGAACACGTCTCCTTTCTCCCACATACTCTTGATGCTGCGGATGCCGTCAGTGACCACGGGCAGGTCCCCTGAGCGCGGGGAGCGGGACTCTTTGTTCTCCCTCTGCACAGAGGGGAGGGAGAGACGAGGAAGGGGGGGGTTACGGGTGCATATCGGGGATAGTCTTAGTGGCCGCACTTACCTGCTGGAAGGTCGTGGGTTTGAGTCCCAGAGCTGGCCTATACCTGTAAGCATCTCGGGCTTTCCCTTTACGTCATATACTGGTTGGATCTACTGAAAACTATGGTGCTATATTCTTATTCCACTATGCATGAATGTAGCAAAATATTGCGGCTTAGCAGTAAAAGATGCTATTTGTCAGCTACTAAGGGATTCTTTTTTTTTTTTTTAATAGTGTGCCAAATACTAAGCCCTCTTTGGGCTCAGCCTAGTATTTGACACACTATTTATAAGACTGCAAGATAATTTTCCTGAAATAAGGCTTGCTTTGCAGTGAAGAATCAAACTTGTAGTCTCTCAAGCTTGGCCTGCCAAATAAGCAGGACTCCCCATTACACATTACATGGGAATTACATCTTTAATGCAAGTTACAACTGTTACACTTGCTGGAGGTGTTACCAGGCTAGCATCATGTTAGCTAGCCTGGTAAGACCATCCTGACTTTGCTAGCACAGTCCATAAGTGTTCATGGAGGCGGAGCCAATAGTTTAATAATAATACTTTGGCAGGTGATTGAACCGCCTTAAACTACTCAAAACCAATAAAAACAAGCACCACTTTAGGATGATTTTCCAAACATAGGGACTTGGTACTTGGATGCTTATTGGGTATGGATTCTCTACTCAGCTTGCAAACCGGGATGGTTTTGCCAGGTAGCCTGTATGGCTTACTTAACAGATGCCATGGCAGTGTATGAAGCTGTGACATGCGTGTGTGTGATGCTACGTTCACATGGAACACACGGCAAACCGGATATTAGCGGACGAGAGAAGGCAACCGCAAAATTAGTTGTGGCCGGCAAAGGTAGACAGCATGCCGTCCAAAGTTAAAATATTGTAACTTTTTGCCGTCCTCCGCAACAGCATTTACAACCGAATATTTGTAGCTCCCTCACACACACACACAAGACAAGACATTGACACCGCACAGCTAATACTTATGGTGCAACACCACTAGACTAGTGTTGGGTGAATGTTAGCATTGAGTGCGCTTTGAGTGACCTGAAGGTTGTAAAAGCACCATATAAATGCAATATAAAGTCCGATTACCATTTATTTACCAATACTAAAAACATTTGCCGCTAAATAATTGTAGTAAATGTATTTTGAAGCTGTCTGCCGTTTTCCATGTGTAGCTTGCTGAGGCACTAACCTGGGCAGCTGAAGTGTACTGCTCCAGACGGTTGTCGATCTTGGACACCATGGGGGAATGAGACGTTTTCACTGCACTACTGGCAGGAAGAATGGACAACCGTTACGTGGGAGCATGGAGTTTATGGGTAGGTATAGTGTAATTAGCCTTTTGACGGATACTTTCAGTAAAAATATCATGACGATTGACATTTTTAATTGAAGGCATCCACCAAATGAAGTAACTGCATTCAGTATGCCCGATGTGGTGTTGCAGACAATAAATGTGTCACTTTGACATTATGAACTCCGGTAATCTAGAGAACCACAACAATAATATCAAATCTTATTTGTGTACCTCCTTTCCGCCTTCACATTCAAATATATATTAAAAAGGTAATGGCGTTCTTGAAGTGACATAATGTACACAAAGCAATGAAATGGCATGAGTGAAAATAAAACAAATTGCACAGAATGTATATTTTTACCTTTTCTGCGCCGACTTGTTCAGGAACTCTGCCCGCTCTCCAATCTGTGTGAGCAGCATTAGAGGTGTCAGTAATTCACACTGCTGCCAAGGTGATGCGCACACACACACACGCACACGACACTGCAAGTTGACACTCCCACAATGCATCACTGGTTTTTAAACAACAGCTAAAAAGCAATACATACTTACAACTCTACAGTCAAAAACAATCAGTTGAGCAGGTACCCGAATTACCTACAACCTTTAAAGGAATAATACTACTGACCTACAACCGCACTGCGTAAATGTACTTGCATGTTTTAAGTGTGGTTAGTCATTTATTTTAAGCTATGCTTTTATTTCTCCCCCATAAAAAGACACAACGCTCCTACCATAGAATGTGTCTCTCTCTCTCTCTCTCTTCTCTTCCCCCCCCCCCAACCCCCCCACCCCCCACCCCTGTAGGAGCTGTGGGAATCTGCGGGGATTGTTTATGATATACAAGCAGGCTAAAACGAGGACATATCAAGTGTTCCTTTGACGCTCACAAAAAGCCCTAAAACAGTAAAAAGTAAGTAAAAAAAAATAAAAAAAAGGTTCAGCAGTGAGTTCCCCACCCCCAACATTTCTGCCTGGCTCCCGACTACCAAATATGTGGGAGTTCCCGAAATACCCAGCGACAGGAAATTCCCCCTTGTCAGACGCATTTTAAAGTGCGGTATCTGTCCGAATGTGGCTACAGTGTTCCTGTTAACCCTAATCACTTTCCTGCATACCCACAGCCAGCGTACATGTTCTCCCCCTCACTTGGCGTTAATTACAGGACAAAAAATAATAAGAATGAGAAAATGATTCATAGACTCATTGTGTTTAAATAGATACCACAACAGCACTGTGAGTCTGTCCTCAGTCCGAGGACTATCGGACACGTTGTTTATATCTGTAATATCCATTAGTTCGCATTAAGTGAATGGTACACTTGCATTCTTTACAAAAATGTCACGTTAACGCAACAGAATCCACACATAAATCACACAAAAAACACAGACACACACACACCTATACCTACAGTGAACAGGATGACAAAGTAAAGCTTTGTCTGGAAGGCGAGGCATTGGGGAAGAGGTAAAATTGAACATCCTTATTTATAATACAAAACCAAACAAACAAACAAAAGAAACAGACCACAAATAACCAAGTCCCAAATCGAATAAGACGAGAACTCGCAGACAATCACCACTCTGCCTGAAGGAGACAGTCGCACCAAGAAGAGCCAGATGGGTATTACTGCTAACTGTTGCTAATTAGATTTTCTTCACCGGCTGAAAAAACCCCGCCAGGCATTTCAACGTGTGGGAGTTGGGGTTCGGTGACACAGGAAATGCTTATTCACATTAGAGTTGATTAAATGTCCCTCCACCATGACAAACATTTATCTTTCACTGGGAGATGTTCAGTTTTATTTTGGACAATGGTTTACTGACTGCTGGTATTCCTGTGGACCCCCTTCAAAGAAAATAAAGTGGGTGCTACAGGTGTAGGTAAAAATATTAAAGGGGCCTATGATTTTGCTATGATGTCTTATTAAAAATGTGCTTAACTAAGAGATGTTTACATGTAGCAAATTAGGAATGCCACATACTGTAAAGAAAGACCTGAATTCATCTTCATTACATACACAGTACAATACGCTCAACCTTTCCACATTTTAAATCTATTAACATTTGCAGAGCGAGCCTTTACGTTAAACTTATACCGATTAATTTGTTGAGAAGTTTACCAACACCCCGGTTTTCAGATATTGTAAATCTGTTAGATAATAGCATACAGTTACTGCTTAAAATATATTTTAACACTAGCGGTGCACTGGAATTACAGATACAGACTTTGAGAGTGACAATGCTGACAGCAAATGAAAATCGACTTCCTCACTTAGTAAAGTAGTATGTATCAGACGTTCAAGCACATAGTTGCTTATGTGACATAGTACTAATAAATGGAAGAGATTGAGACTAGTCAGCACCACTTTGCTTTTGGATGAATGCTTTGATAGGCTGATGCTAAGGGAAAATTAGGTTTGCAGGTTTTTAGGGAGGTCTACATCGACGACATAGCAGACACAGAACATCTAACATGCAGACTAAGTATTTAGATGGAAAACAAAGGTTTTGCTGGTTCATCTGTTCCTTCAAAAGTTCTTCCTGGCGTACTCAAACAAAAAAAAAACCTATTCTGGGGTTGGATACTGACACTTATTTAGCATGGGTGCAGCCAAGCCCAAATCTAAGCTCACGTGGGTGTACTTTGTACATTCTTTCTACACTCCCAAATCGTTTTTTTTTTGTGTGCTAAAACATTGCCGTCATACAGTATCTGTCATTATGAAACATCATTGCTCAGCAGGGATGAGATCAGAGGTCAAAGGTCGGGAGACAGACCTTGAGGGAGGAGCCGCGGGGGCTCATACACTTGAAGGGCTTGCCCTCTCCGTCCGGGCCATCCTCCACCTTCTGTCTCTTCTCAGCTGCCTCTGCTCTCCTCCGCTCTATCTCTTCTTTCATCCTTCTCTTCTCCTCCTGAGGAGAACAGGAAGCTGTGTTAGCTAGCGCTCCTAGCTTAAGAGTGCTAAGGGAAAACATGTTAGAACAGGAAGCTGTGTTAGCTAGCGCTCCTAGCTCAAGAGTGCTAAGGGAAAACATGTTAGAACAGGAAGCTGTGTTAGCTAGCGCTCCTAGCTTAAGAGTGCTAAGGGAAAACATGTTCGGTAGAACAGGAAGCTGTGTTAGCTAGCGCTCCTAGCTTAAGAGTGCTAAGGGAAAACATGTTAGGATGTTAGTATGTTAAAACATATCCTAACTCAGCTCAATGTTTACGTTTGTGTCAGTTTGAAAAGTGGATGGGGCAGAGAACGCGGGAGGGAGGGGAACACACCTAAAAGTTAATCACATGACCGCATGAAGTTAATCACAAGCCCTGTAATATTAGAAGAATATTACAGGGCTAAACCTGGCAACCTCCATAAAACAGGAGCGAAGCTCTTTTCTTGTTATCATGCAGAATGAATTAACCTTCAGTCTGGGTGGCAGGTGGGCCCAGCTCTGCACCATCGTGGTTAATTAGTCTGTGTGTATGTGTGTGTGTGTGTGGGCTATCGTTTAATTTCACACCACATGGCCTCATTAACACCACACATGAAGACACGTGCGGGGGCCAGAGACAGGCCGCCATGTTTACAGCCAAGATCAACAATAAAAGCAGCTACTGTGAGAGCACGTAGACTGGAGCAGGAGATGTGCTAAAGTGCCGCATGTACGTTTTAGTGTTCCAGACTAGAGCAGAGGAGCGTTCAGAACTGGCAAACTGTGGCGAACGTTCATGACAAACACTTTTGCTTTGGCCTTGAAGTTTTAGCGATTTGTGTAAACATTCCGAAAATATTCAATTTAAACTGTCACCCTTCGTCCAGCTTCAACGTGTGTTCGCCGAGAACTAACCTCCTCAAACCGTTTGCTTATGTTTGCAAATGTTTGCTATGTTCGAACGTTAAGCGTTAATAAGGCAGGGTCAGTCATTATTGCTAACTTAGAGCTCAAATCAAAACAGTATCGTTCCGTGGTCCTCCACGGTCCAGTCTCAAACGTAGAAATGCATTGTGAAGTGAAGCATAGCGCTACGGCTTTGTTGATACAAGCGGTCTTATATTTAGCTTGTAATAGCCGACTTTACCTTTACAGGAATAATCAGCTATTGCAATTGGTAAGCTAATACATTACTTTGGTCACCAAATATCTCCTCGCATTTAGCTATTTCACCATTCTCTGTGTGTTGAAAAAACAATCCGAGAATAATAGATACTTCTACACAGCCCCGGTGCCGTAAATCGAAAACCGCTTGTGTTAACAAAGCCGTAGTACTACAATGCAGCTACTAATGTGATTACGCTTATATGTATACCTTGATTTGACCTTAATACCTTAATAATATATGTAGTAGTTGCATGTCATTTATGTAATGAGAGGAATTCTAAGATGCTTTTGAAGAAAGCGACTCCTAAATGCTGGTAATACAGTAAAAGTAAAGTAAAGTAAATAAAGGAAAACCATTAAGCCATGGGTAAATGTATAATTAAATGTAATTGATATAGAATACAGGTATTAATGGTTTATATAACAAACTGTAGGATGAAGTTATCTTAAAGCTAACAGATGGCTTAAAAACCATACACACGTTTTTTTAGATAGTCAGGGATTGTAAAATAATATGCTTTTTGTCAAATTAACCGAATAGCTACTCATGTTCCGCTAGCTGATCGTAATAAGGAATTGATAAATAATTTGGTGTTTCTACACAGCCCAGGCTCCGTAAATGGGAACGCAAACGACGAAGTGGTGCAGACCGCACCACAAAACAAAAACACACTACCCCAGCCCTGGAAATGCGTGTGTAGGGTGCACTGAACAGAGGGGTGTTTTAAACACTGACTCCACCTTTAATGTGACGTGCTCAGACCGCACTGACAGCTCCCTGAGGATCCTGTCACTTTGTTGACGTCAGCAAATCAGAAGCATAGCTCCGCTCACTTTCAGTCCAATTACCCCCGAGTAAAACAGCGTGCGGACAGGCGGCAGGAAACAGAAACAGGACGATAAATGGTCCTCACCTCCTCTCTAGCTCTCCTCTCCGCCTCCTCCTGTTTCTTCTGCCTCTCCTCCTCTTCCAGAACCTTCCTCCTCTCCTCCCGCTTTCGCTTCAGCTCCTCCAGCTCGGCCTCGGCCTCCTGCTGTTTCTGCCTCATGCGCTCAAACTCCTCGCTCTCCGCGTCGTCGCGGCGACGCCTCAGCTCCTCCAGCTTGCGCTCCGCCTCGAGGCGGGCCGCGTCCTCCTGGTCGTCACCCGCCGGTGCCGCCTCCGCCTCCGGGGAACGCACGCTGCCGCGACTGGGACACACACACACACACACACACACAGGCGCGCACACACACACACACACACACACACACACACAGGTCACTAACAAAGGGAAAATGCATGAAGCAGCAACAACACATTGGTAAGATAATACGTGTGAACACACACACAAACACACAGCTACACACACCTTACAGCTGCACACAAACGCACACATTTCTCATAGCCACACACACACACACGCACGCACACATAGCTAACAGCTACACACACCTTACAGCTGCACACAAACGCACGCATTTCTCATAGCCACACACATGCACACACACACGCACGCACACATAGCTAACAGCTACACACACCTTACAGCTGCACACAAACTAACACATTTCTCATAGCCACACGCACACCGCTAACAATCACGGCGAGTAAGGCAAGCGGGCCATCTCGGGTTTCGAGTTGCCGTTTGGCGTTTGGGGACGCCGGAGATCAAGTGATCCTGTGTCAAACGCAATGATGTTTGTCTGCGCCTTTGTTTGATTGACGCATGCATTCCAACTGCTCTGCGGTGACCTTGTGCGCCAGTAGCCAATGCTGACACGTAACTGTGATGAGTTCTTCTCATAATGCTTTACTGTTTCGTTTCTAAAACATACAGTGTAGCATTCAATCAATCAAGGTCGATAACGGTCACACCATATACCATGAAACTCATCTGAGAATGGGCGGTTTGCTTTGCTTTCAAATGGCAGATTTTATTGCCCTTTACATTGGGCCACAAATTGGATATCTCGGGACATGGTCATTCGCAGCTTGCCACAGTAATTTTCCACAGGTGGATCTAATGGAGCAATTTCTACAGCTAGAGATTACGAATGCAATCTTGACCTAACATGTTCGTCTATTTATCTTAATGTTTTTCTTCTGTCACTTAAGTAGAAATTAACTTGAGAATGTAATTAGAAAATAAAAAAACAAATGGAACACAAACATATAAAATGACTGTCAAGCCAGTTGTGGCTGTTCCCCACTGTAGCCCTAGGATACACCAGGGAAAGCACTGTGTGTGTGTGTGTGCGTGTGCGTACCTAAAGGTCCTCTCAGGTTTCTTGTGCTGTTTGGGTGGATTGTCCTCGTGGAGACCTCCGTTTTGCTTCCGCTGCTCCTCCCCCTCGTCCCTGGCCCCTCCCCGCTCGATCACCTGCGGACACAACGCATAAACAAAGAACCACAGTGAGAGTCGCAGTCACAATCGGGTCACGGAGTCTGGGGCACAGTGCTCTGAGTGGATGGAATCTGTCACGTGACATCACAGCACACGTGATGGGGGAGAGGGAGAGAGAGAGAGAGAGAGCGTGTCTCACAGCAAAAACACAACAACACAGAACGTCACATCCACCAACAGGCCAGGCCCACTGCAAAATGCCTCCTTGTGTGTGAGGGCGTGCGCGTTCATGCAGGTAAAGCAAAAGTGCGCTCACCTGACCTCAGCTTCACAGGTTCTTGTTCACGTGCGTGCAGAACACTGGCACTTTCAGTGCTTTTAACTTCTTAAGCTCAAAGCAAAGGAGGCATTCTCCCATTACTAAATGACTCTGTATGTAACCCCGCTGTGTTTTAAATACGGGCACCGTGACTTAATTAGCTAAGTCCGCTCTACCCTGTTAGGGTAATTAGTGTTTCAAATTGCATTATGTCTCTCCCAGCTAGCAAGATATTTTGGAGTAGCCTGGCACGTGTGGTGATGCGAAGAGTTTCTTCTCTTGAGGAGAGAGTCCATGCGTCTGTGGAGCAAGGCATTAAAACCTTGTTAAAACGTCCGACCGCCCTGGCCGCACACCACACATCGTAAAAACCCCGGGCCGGGTTAACACCAGCGAGCGGTGGCGCAAGCCGCGTTGAGACCACACGGGGTGACTGGGTATTTTCAATGTCTGGTCTGAGCCAGTTTTTATCACCTCCTACCTTGCATCTCGGCTTGAGATTAATCTTATTAAAAAGGTAAAGGTTATTGGTTTTCGTTTTCAGACGCAGAGGAAATTGGATTTTAGAAAAATCTTACAAAAACTACCCCAGAATAAATCAAGGCGACAGCGTTGGGATTTATTTTGCTACATTAAAATAAAAAATAAATATCCAAAACAAAGCAAGCTTGACTTTCAGACATTGAAGTTACCCAGTTTGATAGTCAGTGCCGTGAATATCTCCTTAACTACAACCCTTACCCCATCCCAGCCATTCTCTGACTGCAGTATCTCAGAAACCTCAGTATCCTCTTCGGTGCATAACGGCGCAGCATTGCTCTTTGTAGTAGTGTATTTTACACGTTCACCCTCCTCAACCACTGTCGCTATCGTATCTGTTTCAGCTACTGAACTGGCTGATTGCTCCTCATCTGAATTGTCATTGTCTACTGTGCGTGCGCCGTTCTCCTATGAAGAGGGATTAGAGAGCGCGTCGGTATTCAACTGTAGGACACACGTTAACCGACGAGTAAATCAATCACAAGACCATACCTCATTTTGCATTTTAGATCCCTCAATCGAGTCCTAAAGGGATTATTGAACGGACAAACAAACAAAACAAAAAATCAGCAATAGTTTTCATATTCAACAGAAACCCACACCTCAAACCTCATTTGCTGTTTATTCAAATGTTTAATTGTAGATCCTTGCAAATGTTTCGTGTAAGGACACGTTGTAGCCCCAGTAAAGCCACCCAGGTGTTCTGAGTTAAGTTGTTTGATTAGGCCTTCTGCTCTAGCTGAAGATGGGCGGAGCTACGCCATCAGCCGCAGCAAAACTGACACGAGAGGACTGGCTGATTTCTCCTCGTCGGAATAGTCATTGTCTAGTGTGCGTTCTCGTATGAAGAGGGATTAGAGAGCGGTCCGTATTCAACTGCAGGACGCACGTTACCTGACGAGTTAATCAATCACAAGACCCTACCTCATTTAGCATTTTAGATTCCTCAATCTATTCTTAGAGGGATTATCGAACGAACAAACAAACAAAAATGGTCAGGGAGCTGTCAATCAAGGGGTAGTCTTCACTTGTGTAAAGTCTGGGACAAAGCACTGGCTAACTGTGTCAAGATCCGCCTCCTTGACAGAGAGGTATTTTGATTGACATGCATGGCGACCAACTACATAACTCAATGACCATGGCTGACGTTAAAAGTACGCTGAGGAATTTGTTGGGGAACTTAATGACATGACTCTGGCTGTTTGCAGGGCTAAAATAAAAGGAAAAACTGAAATTTGTAAATAAGACACTGCACTAGTGTCGCGCCGGAAATTGAACTTGTGAGTGACATTGCTAACAGCCAAGGAAAATCTACTTCCCCACTTCCAGAATGTGCTGTGGAGCTTACAGAGGTCTATGCATCAGACGTAGTGCTGATGGACGGAAGAGGCTGAGACTATAGTGTCTATGCATCAGACGTCCAGCACAGAGCTGCTTATGTGACGTAGTGCTGATGGACGGAAGAGGCTGAGACTATAGGGTCTATGCATCAGACGTCCAGCACAGAGCTGCTTATGTGACGTAGTGCTGATGGACGGAAGAGGCTGAGACTTACCAAGGGATGTCTGTACACGTCCGATACGGGGTCTGACTCATAACCCCCTGTGTGGCTTTGCCAGGGCAGTAAATGTTACCCAGAATGCAACACTAACCCAGGACTGACCTGTTCTCTCAGGTAAGACCTCCTGGGCTGATCCTCCTCATCCGGGCCTGCCTCCCCTGGCCCTGAACCCTCCACCTCCTCTGCCTCCTCCTCCTCCTCTTCCTCTTCCCCCCTCCGTCTGCCGTACGACGCTGGCTTCTCGTCCTCATCTACGTCGTCACGGTAACGGCCCCGGGTGGTGGGCTCCTCCTCCTGCTCCTCCGCGCCCCCTCCGATGTTGTTGTTGTTGTTGTTGGCGGTCGCCGTGGCGTCCTGCTCCCGCTGACGTTCCAGCGCCTCGTGCATGCGCCGCAGACGCCTCTCCTCGCGCTTGGCCATGCGCTCCAGCAGGGCCTGCTCCTCCTCGTCCCCTGCTCCTCCTCCTCCGTAGGAGGTGCTCATGGACACCGTCTCCGTCGTGCTGGTAGGGGGAGAGAATGGGGACAAAATTAGTGGAAAGATTCAGGAAATAAACATTGTTATGATTAAAGGCGGGGCTAGCTTGCTAACTTTAAGCTCAAATCAAAGCAAGATCCGTCCGCAGCGCACCACACACGTAGTAATACGGCTTTGTTGTTGTGAGCGGTGTTTGTTTGTGTTCCTATCTATACGGAGCCAGGGCTGTGAAGAAGTATTGGATTGTTTTTTCAACACGCACAGAGAACGGCAAGCTAGCGAAATGTGAGGAGATATTTGATGAATTTGACAAAGTGTATTCTCTTACATTTAGCTTACAAAAGCCGACTATACCTTTAAACACACGTAGTGCTGAACGTTTAATTTCCTTGCAAAGCCACCCTGGTGCCTCTTACAGTGAGTGTAGAGACAGACTGTACTTACTGTCTGTCAGATGGAAGGGTTTCGTTTGAACTACACCTTCCGTGTGACCTTCCTGTGTGTGTGTGTGTGCGTGCACGCGCAAGCTTGGGAACTGTGAGTTGATAATTGGTGAATTTGACAAAGTGTATTATCTTACATTTAGCTTACAATAGCTAAATGTGCACTCAAATACTGGGCTCAATATACAGTAAAGATATTAAAATAGTCAGATAAATAATACATAAATGTTCTTGCTCCATCTTCTCATCCTCCCATTGCATTTATACACCAAAACATACACTTTTACCATTAACCCTTTCATTGTCAAAGCATGCAGCTAAAAAGGATTAGGTGGGATGAAAGCACTAATAAATATTGCACGTAAATGATATTGCTACTTACAGTACACGTTGCTGGAGTGAATAGACTAAAGTAATGTAATAGTATCACTTATAGCTGCTAAGACCAAAATAAACACCCGTAACCCCGGTAACTGGTTGTTTCTGAGAGCAATCTTATTCTTTAAGGAACCTTTTACATTTGTTCGTGGTGCAAATCATGCAAACATCAGCTCTGCCCGTGGCCTGTTACCGCTCTAATGTGTGTGTGAATGGTACGTGTGTTCTTATGTGTATGGGTGGGTGGGTGTGTCTGCGTGCACATACACACACACACACACACACACACACATATATATATAAATATACATATATATAAATATACATATATACATATATATATACACATATATATATATATATATATATATATATATATATATACATATACACATATACATATATATACATATATACAT
>JAODLL010002792.1:0-12148 GCA_026546735.1 Forbesichthys agassizii | reverse complement strand
TATATATATATATATGACAAATATATATTGACAAATCACCATTTGACACTTCTCAACAACCTCAAATAGGATAATAATAATTCCAACAGCATACAACTAGACAATACTGTATATTGACATGGTGCTAACGATGCAGTGTGATCATGTGTACACAATATTGTATATACAGCTGTTTACTGACGTCTAGAGAGACTGTAGTCCTTTAGGTGTTTATATGTCGTAGAAGATCACATTTAGGTTTTAGTATGGGCTACGTGCTCCCATGTCCTCAGTTGCTATAGTGATCGAGAACATCTCCGTGGCTACCATAATTATGTCCTTTTGTGAAGTAAGCCAATTTCATTCTTCTGCTCTCTCACATTTTCAACCCCCATTCGACGACCCTCTCCTCACCTTGAGCATCATCATGTATACTAAAAAATAAATACATGTTGCCCTGTAAATGTTATAAAAACGACCCTGTGTATAACATGGTGCTTCCACAATATTGCTACAGTATCACCCTCTTGTGATGGCCCAAACTGACTTGCCATATAATCATGACCTACTACAAATACCTTGCTCTAATCTCACTCCACACATTTTGGATTGAGGTCTGGTGATCGGGCAGACCTCCGACGATTCATTGCCATGTTTGTTTTGCTGTATTTTGCATTCAACAGATATAGCTGATGAAGGGGATTTCCTGTGTTCCATGTACTTTCAGGTGCTAAAACATCCATTATAACGGTAATACCCAATGTCCTCTATGGCTGCCTCTTTGATGTTTGTACATGCCTTATTGTGGGTGTTCTTACACTGTTGCCCAGTTCTCCTAACCTGTCAGTAAGAAAACACACTGGGATGACTTGTATTGATTCCTTTGCTTACTATTTTCTCCAAGTTCAAAAATACTTCCCACACCTGAATACTTTACATGCCGGGCCAACCTGCACACCATAAGACCCGGCACTACACTGTCACGATTGGAGCAAGGTGAGGACCCAAACACGACACACATAGTTATAACTCAAACAAGGTTTATTCAAAAGAACACCAGGCAGGAACACGGGGAGCAACGCATACAGTAACGATGACCGGCAAGACACTGAGGCACACACTGGGGTTTATATACACAAAGACAAGACAGTCCATAGGACCACAGCAACGAGGAACCGGTGCAACACATTAGACATGATTGCTCATTCTCATGTTTGGACACACCATGTAGTAAATACAAGCAGGCTGAAGTCATTCGGCGGTGCGTCACGGAATGCAACGTTCGGAAGGTAAAGTCAACTTGATGGAGGAGCTCAGAAACCTGGACATATTCAATGCATGTTTATGGCTTGACGCCCAATAAATAGAACCGCATTCTTAACCTTTGTGTCGACATCAGATGCCGCCAGTGAGCGTTGCCCCTAGAACTAGCTCTATAAACTCGACGCCTTCAGTGGGCGGTGGCCTTAAGCCCCATTAAACACAAGTGTCCTCAACACTGTTGTCTCATTGAGGACGAACCACTGCTCCGTGGCTCGTGAGCACCTGTTAAAAAAGGCTCATGGCTTTGACCTTGTAATGGTTCTTAATAGGGGTGAGGGAAGGCGTAGTAAGAGAAAGTAGAATGAAGTCATGTCCGAAAGGACATAAAGGGTGTAAATAGGCTGTGTGGTTGGTTGGTTAAATGGAACCGATGCCCTGCTCTTTTGATCTCAATCGCCTGAAACCATTGGAGGCCAGAATGAGCGTGTTTGTCTGTGTAAATGGTAAATGGACTGCATTTATACAGTGTTTTCTTCTAACGTTCCGGCCCCTCAAATCACTGTACGGGATCGCCTCATGTTCACTCATTCACACACACATTCACACACCGATGGTGATTGCTGCCATGCAAGGTGCGATCAACCACCAGGAGCAGTTAAGGTAAGGTGTCTTGCTCAAGGACACCTCGACACTTTGTGAGGAGTTTGCCGTGTTTGTGTGTGTGTGTGTGTGTGTGAGGTATCTTTCTTCAAAGTTCACCCAACTGTCCATCAATCCTCATTCACCTATTGTATGTGTCTCAGTCAGTGTTGTGCACGAACACATTAGAGAGAAACAGCATTGAACATGGTCTGTCAGTTTGCAACTTAATAATGTGAATTTGAGTGTTCAAGAGAGATTCTGAATTCTCAGGAGCTCTTCCTGTCTAGCTCCAGGACCAGAGCAACTGCATGATCTAAACAGCCTCGTGGACAATACTATTCCTCCTCTGTAATGAGAACTCTCTGAATCATTTATCGCTGAAGCAGCTGGCATTATCGTAATTGTCACGGGTGATTAGTGGCCACACCTTTCTCACAACTTACCTCCTGGACTACACTGCCCATGATGCATTGCACATCTCATACAAACACTATCCTGCAGCATTCCCACGATTTCAATTTCAAGTTATTTGAAGGAATTTTAATGAATTAGAGTGGTTCATTCAAAAATAATCAGGTGCAACTCGGAACTATAAATATAAATGTGTTCATTTTAATCTGTGTGAACTGAACTTTGAGAAATCTCAAACTGTGTGAACTTGCAAATCAATCCCTCGCTCTATTTTCAGCCACCTTCTCCTCTTCAGTCGGTCCCTATCTGCCCCTATTCCCTGTCGTTGGCCTCCTCCTTTCTCTTTGTCTCAGTCCCTCCATCTATCTATCCCTCCTCCCCATCTTGTGCTGTTCTGCACACCCCCATCTATCGACAGCTATTCTTCCACCACTGCATCCATCCATCATCCCCTTTCCTCCTCTCTCTGTCTGGTATTCTCTCTCCCTCTTCCTTCTCTTCCCAAAGGGCCTATACGTCCTGTGTGAGTGTCACTAATTGACAACACACCATTAAAAAACCATACGAACAAGTCTCTTAGTGGCCCTCAGTGACACAGAGGACATTTCAAAGAGAAAATGTTTGCCTTATAAACTCACACACACACACATACATAGGCAGTCAAGTCAGATCATGTCAATCATTTGAATAATCTTATATCCTTAGTCCTTAATAGCTACACCAAAATCAGCCCAGTCTGTTTTACATGTGCGTAGATGGACCAAAGCTTGCACACCGGGTGTGTATCTTCCCATTATGTCGCCACTGCAGGCAGTGTTTGTACGCTGCGCTGTTAACTCATTGTGGCATTCGCTAACTGTGCATGCTTGCACTCAGTTTGTAAATTAAAATGCAGACATGCTTCAAATTCACCCAGTAATCTTTCTGTGCCATGCTCCTATTAAACTGAAAGTTATTTTGGGAGGTGGGGGCGGGGGGGGCTCTATATTCGTTGAGTGACTCTAATGCCTCGCTGTTCCAATGGAGAGCAGCAACAAAGGTAAGCATAGCTCTTACTGTGTGTGTCAATAAGAGACAGCCTGTTTAACACCACCAGGAAGACGGGGAGAGATCCTCAGAGAAAACAGAAGCGATCCTCCTTATTGAAGAAGGCTATGAATTCAATAACAATATAATCCGTATGAATTTATAGACAGAGCGACATGAGAAACAGGTCATGCCATGCAGGTCGGAGTTTTGGGTTGGGGTGGTGGTGTGGGGGTCAATCTTTGTTCACAGTAATTAACCTATTTAAATAACAGGTAACCGTTATAAACAAACAGCAGCTTCATTAATTACATAGACATAACTGTACTGTAGGCTATCAATCATTGTGACGCGTGCGATGAAAAGGCTAACGCATGTTGCCTAGCTAGTAGCTACATTGATTTTCTATTCTATTGATTTATTTAGCTCCTTCACAATGTCTCTATTCTTGGAGTCGGTCAGGGAACAAGTTTAGGCTTCGGTGGAAGCATAAACAGCTAGCTGTCATCTACATTACAGTACGCGTCAGATAGAGAGCTCACCTTATTGGATGTTGGCAATGTGAGGTTACCAGCTATTATTGAGCATCACACAACATTTGAGTTGAGAGTGAGGACTGAATATTAACATATTTTATATTGTTAGAATGGGTGCTGCAGAGACTAATAAGACTTGATGTAGCAGCGTCGACCAGAATAAGGTGGCATACTGTATGTTGGGATTAAATGTTTTATTAATGTGGATGCTGGCGAGATCAAAAGCTTCAAAACAAGCCCATTTCTGCAGCAAGCGATGTTTTTATGTCAGCGTGCAACTGTTTGCTCGGCTAAATCAAAAGATTATTATTTTGTTGTGTAGTTTGTGAAGCACCCCTATGGCTGCAGAGTGCATCTTCTTATTTCTTCTGCTTTATTTCTCCAACTCCTCGTCAATATTGCTAAGATTGGCTTGGTTCAGAACAATGTGGAACGCAGTGAGACTCTTTACTTTGTCAGAAGTACTTTAATTCAAGCACTTTGAGTTTTGCCTCCCTGTATTTTCCCGCGTAACGCCTCAAGACGGAGCCTGACTTGTTTGTGACAAAAGGTATTTTAAAAAGCCATTCATGCTAATTGCTGGTGCTGCACTGTGATTGTGGGCAGACAACCCAAGCACAAAAAGGGGTATAAAGATATTCATCATTATTCACTGATAGCCCTGAAGAAAAGACATTCCTAACTTGATGGGTTTTGGCTCTTGTATTCAATACTTAACAAATGGCCCTCATTTAGTTCTAATGTCTCTTTTACAGTTTTAGCAGCTGTCTTTTTATCACTGCCAATATGCTCTTTTTAGCTGGCTCAGAACCCACATGTGTCTCCACAAGATCCCATAGCTACATTTTCTTTTTTTTTTAAATGCGGTACAGGGACAATAGTGGTAAGATAAGAGTCTTAGGGCTGAGCAGCTCAAAGTACAATAACAGAGAGGGGACATAAAAACAAGTGTCCTGATGATATCTGAGACATCCTAAGAGACTGCAGCTCAGAGTAAGTGTATTAGTGAGTCAGGGATTACTTCACAATCTGCTGGGGTGAGCCAACACGGCAAGTTCATTCTAAACATCAGAAGCCATAAAACGGTTCATGTACAAACCCATTGGAGATAAACTTGGGGAAAGGAGGCAAACAGAGTATAATCCTTTGTTATTAAACAGCTACGTACTGTATGCGGGACGGTAGTAACTATTGATGACACAAAGTATGGTATGCGATGATAGGTAGGTTTGGTTACTGCTTGGGTTCTTTACATTTCTGGCGACAAATCGGTAGTTTTAAAATGGTTCCTGTTTATTCATTGCATAGTCAATAATTGGTTGACGACCTTTAGCCGCTCGTATTTGTCATCTCTTTACACCGTTACAAGGCAGCGTCTGTTTAACAGGGCGGCTTGATATCAGTAAGCCATGTACTGTAATTTATCCTGTTCAGTGAGATGAATAGAATGCAAATAGATGTGCTTTCTGTGTTATATTTTTCTTAAATTGACGCTCAAAATGTGAATGACGTCTGTGTCTTGTGAATGTCAAATACAGTTAACTCTGACATCTTTCTCTGGCACTAATTAGAATTTCCATACCGCACAGACGTATCATGTGTAGGTGCTCGAGCATTCTCGAGATTTAAAGGGGAGAGTGAACACACAATGTCCTTGCGGCACCAACGCTGGCATACAGTACAGTTAAACATATGTAATAGGTAATTTGCTGTAATTTGACAAATTATATATTATTATAGGTGGTCGATCTGTGCATCTCTGTTTAGAACCTTTTGCGTTATGCATTTTGGGCATGTTTAACTGGGTTTGGTACCCAACCCTAATGATAGGTTGGTATTGGCTATTGTGCTGAAAAGCAATCACACTATACTACACCTATATTTTTCTATCCACCTGTCTAAAGTCATCACTCCACTCAGGTGTTTTAGCAATCGTTTACTGGAATAATACTGTTCATTGGTAATTTAGTTTGCCACTTGGTTATATTTATTAATGTTAATGCCATACATTGAAGAGGATAGAAGCTATATAGAACTACAATATGTACTGAAGATGTCTCAGAGGTTTTTTGAAGTTTGCCTGATTTGAATTCTAATATAAACTCTTGCATCTTTCCTGGCAGTTTGAATACTTGGAAGGAGGAAGATAGTAATGTAATGGACTAGTAATGGACTTATTTTGATAATATTTCACCATATACCTAACAAACATAGTTTACGTTCCATCAGGGGGCATTTCATGTGTTTGCAGTGTCAGCTGCTGCTTAAATATGGCAACCGATCACATGATGCCATTCAGTACAATCAAGCGATCTCTGGTCAGGCTTTGAGAGTGGCATCTGCTTCCAGGACATCTGAAAAGTTTTTCCAGTTGGAGAGATTGGTTACGGATTGGTAAAAGATAGACAGTCAGTTGTGGTTGGACATGTGATACGCTGGATATTTAACCACTAAAGATAAGCGTCTGTTCTTGTCTTTGATCCTCAAGTTAATGCATGTCGGCTGTATTGTTTTGGAGGACCATCTGTCCATTTGCTGTTCACTTGTCCAGGTGTTATATACTGTAACTGTATAGCTATAGAGTGGTAGGAGTGTGTGTGTCTTTCTGTGCACGCTGCATACTGTACAGTATATGAAGTAATGCATTGTGTGACTGTGTCCATGACCATGTAAGTTTGTGAGTTTGTGTTCAAATCTTAGTTGTCTCATAAGGGGGAGGTGCTGGAGACACCTGGGGCAACTGGCGCTTAGCCGCTTAGCTCTGTTGCATTCAGAGAGGCCCTTTCATGCTTCTCATAGGGTATAGGGAATAAGGATTCCTCCCTGGTCATGCCCTGAATGTTATAGATGTCTCCCTGCTCCAACACACCTGATTCAAATGAATGGGTTGTTATCAGGCTTCTGCAGAGATGTTTTCAAATGTCTGACAGGGATACATAACACATGCAGGACAGTGGTTCCCCAGGACAGGATTTGAGAACAACTGTATGTAGATGCTTTCGAGTCATGAATAAGAGGTGATGGGGACAGAGGAAAAGAGGAGAGGGGTTACTTAGCAGACATATCCATAATGAGTGACACCACAAACTTGTTTTGTTATCCAAACCTTGCTCCAAAACATGCTCGCAGAAGAACCTGTTTTCTTTTCCAATGCAGGAACTATGTAGGAGACTTTATTAAGGAAATATTATGCTATTAGAGAATATCTCATCTCCTGGGCCAGGTCCTAGACATGGATACAGAGTTAGTTTATTGTTCACTATGTAAGATTAATTTGTTCTTTTTGAGACCTTGTTGTAAATTGTTTTATGCTGCCTCTTGGCCAGGTATCTTGCTAAAAGATTTGTATCTCTGCCAGACTTTACCAGGTTAAATAAAGGTTAAATGCAATGTTTCTGTTGCTATTGCTCTCAGCTGAATTTGCACAAAAATTATTGTCTGGAAACTCAGTTTGCTTAATGTTCATGCAGCCACCTTACTGGCAGGCAGACTAATATTGAGATGATGTTGAAGTTGAGCATGTTTCGAAAGCTAGATGAATCGATACAAACAGGTGTAGCATTGCCTGTAAAGAATTACTTGGAGTGGTCTAATGTATGCCTATTTCGCCCTTGGACTCCAATAAGAAGAAATGATGACCCCGAGCGTGCCTTTGAACTATTTAATGAAGTTGAGCTTATGATATGGTTTGTGCAATACAAGCATTACATTAAAATGGAAATGAAATATACCACCAAATGTAACACATTAATTATGCTGTACATGAACATTACAGTCACTGTGAGTAATCACTAACACAGTATCAAGAGATGCTTCCCCTTAATACAAATAAACCATGTACTTTGACAATGCAAATGAATCATGTGTGGTCAATGTTAAAAGGAAACATAATAAATCTATATGACTATGACTAACCATCTGACCACATGGAAATGCTGCATGGCTTAGCTACACATGCAATCTAGCTTTCTGGCTAGCTTACCTAGTGGAATGATTTACATAATGTCTATCATCTTAATACTTGATAATGTTACACAATGTTAACTCCAGATATGGATCACACACCATTAATTATGTAAGAAAATAAAAAAACACATTTAGCGGCACGTACGTTACTGTTATGCACGCATGTGACTTATCTCAGAAGTATGACAGAAGGCTGCTACAATGCACATGCAACAAATGTATTGTTTAGGTGCCAGACTTGGCTAATATGGTTCTTCAGAAAATTTTTATGCTGCTTATGTACATATATTATTTCTAACAATGTAAATAAAGCCAGTTTGGACGATTGTTTGTCATGACGTAACTTGCACGAGCAATAAGCGACATATTAGCGAGCACAACATCGATCCTACATTTAGCGTAAATGCTAAATATGAAACAAAATTACAACAGTACAGTACAGTTCACTGCAACAATGAACTAATTCTTTGTAGGATCGAGCCGCCATTGTCTTCCCTGTGTCCACCTATTAGTAAGTCTATGATGCAGCACGTAACAGGACCCAACAACGCTGGAGGCTGTCCCCAACGATGCCTGACTGGGTACCTCAGTACAACGCCAATTGGTTATATAGCCTGCATCTCCGACAGCTTCAAAATGAAGCAGGTCTACGTCAAGCAGGAACACTTCCCAATGAAGCGTGGCCATAATAGCGTATTCACAAGGTGAATGTTGGGTCTGGACACACCAGGCTGTGACGGATGTGGAATCCACTCTAATGGGTGTGCCCACCATAGCCTCCATGCAGGAAATGAACCTACCTGCCAGCCCCACAGTCTGGCAGCCTGCTTAGCTGGCCGTCCACTGTGTAAGCCAGCAAACCCAGCGGCTCGGCCGACCAGCTAAAGTAAAGCGCTCCGTTCTCCCCCGAGGCATGAATTATGTGCTGCTGGAGGTTAACAAGCAACAACAGAACAGGCCTGTCCTCCCCCCTCCTCACTCCATTACCTGCCTAGTCTCCCTTACTCCTTCTTTCTCCCTATATCTCCTCAAGCCACTAATTTGTACAGCTCACACTCCCATATGCTTTCTCCCTGCTTGTCTCCAGTGTTTCCGCTCTCACCAATACAAAATAGTCCCCCAGGCTTTTCTCCATGTTTCAGGTGAATTGAATTAACTTTGAAAGTTAAAGGAGGAGCGTTAACCCTTAGCCTTTGATACCATTAAAAACATCACCTCAACTTGACCTGCATTGGCTATAGGATTCTCTCGACACCTTCCCTTGCTACTCACCCTGTTCTCTACCCCTCCCCTTGCGTCAGCCTTCACTGTTGTGTATGACAAAATTATAGCACAGGCTGTCATACAATATAGACAGGCATGCCCACAAAACTAAACAAAGCTATTTGATTGGACACATTGGCTCCCAGTGACTCTATCTGTGTGAACTCTTGTTATTAAGTATTACGTTGATCTCTGGTAAAGGAAAATGGCTAAATAAAGCAAGGTGCCTGTGTTTATAATGCAGTTTATGTGTATAATGTGTGTGTGTGTGTGTGTGTCAAGAGATTATAGTGTGTGTCAAGAGAACTGTACAGACAACACTGTGATAGATGGAGTACAGAGGAAAAATGGAAAGTAAAAAAAAAGAGATTTTAGCAGTTGCCAAGGCATGATGAGTACTCATCCATCTTCGCACGACACCTGTATCTCTCTCTCTCTCTCTCTCTCTCTCTCTCTCTCTCTCACGTACACACACCACCCAGCGGTTCAGCTCCTTGGCTGCCTGATGAGACAGACCAATTTAAGATGCACGCTCAAATAAAAACAATATACAGTTGCCCCCCCCCAACACACACACACACACACACGCAGAGGTGTCCTGTCACATCTACAGACACACGCTATCAGACCATACACAAACAAATATGTTCAGTTATATTCAAAAATACAAAACGTAGCGCACACCACCACCGTAGACACACACAGCTTTAAACACTAGAGATGCACGCACACGCCTACACACACCTACCCTTCACGCAAACACACGCCCACACATGCCCACACACACACACACACGCACGCACGCACGCACAGACACACACACACGCATGCGCGCACACACACAGACAATAGAAACCCTGTTTCTATGTGATGGCCCATTAAAGCACATCCCCTGTGTCACATCATGGGAGAGCGAGCTATCCATTCTCCTCTCACATTGTTAGTGGAAGTTAATGATGAGATAGCGACGTGACCCGTACCGTGTGAGCTATTGAGACTTGCAGGCCATCCACCATGCAGGTGGAGCTGGCAGATTAGCCAGCTCCACAGTGGAGCCAGTCTGTCTTGAGGACGTTCACTGTCACAAATCTCACAAGTGGCTGTTAACATGTTCTGGTGCCAGAGAGAGATTTCATGTTTTGAGTCCACATCTTGAGAAGGATAATTATTGATAGTGTTGGGCACGTTCCCAATCGTGTCTTTAAATATGGAGTAATTGATTAAATATGGCGTAATCGACGCATGAGAAAGACTGTTTATTTGAACTCGATCAAAACAAAAGCACATCCTTCAATGCCCTAGGCTGCTGCGTCAGAAGCACTGCCTCCCAAATTGAATGCACATTGTCAAGGCTGGAATAGTGTTGTGTGGTGCGTTATGCACCACTTCCTTTGTGTTCCCATCTACAGAGCCATGGGGCTGTGTAGAAACACTGGGGTTTTTTTCAGCACATGCACAGAACTCACAGCTCGTGAGGAGACAATTGGTGAATTTGACCAAAAAAAGCGAACCATCGCCGACTACACATTTTAGTATGTAGAATGCACACACAAGTAAAACCAATCAATCGGCAAGGTCAAGATATAGATTTTTCAGTATTAGCTATTAACCACTAGCCTATTCTGACCCTACCAGAGATGTCTACAAGAGGCTGTGTTGCATGATGTACATACAGCACGTGTGATACAGCATGGGAATAAGAATGCCCCTCGTTTGTAATGTCTGACTCTCTGCCAGGTCAGGTCGGGCGTTTTATGTTGACAGGGGAGAGATGGGGGTGGGATAAAACACCAGAAGCATGGAAGTGGAGGTTATCATGAATAGATGAAGACTGGAGCACCGAGGAGTTGCGGATGGGGAGCAAGAGCTCCCATTTCATTACAGTAATTGGATATTACTTTGGGCCTTATTTCACCTCCTCACCTTCATAGTTAACTCTCTCTCTCTCTCTCTTTCTCTTTTTCAGTTTCTGGCAAGCACTTCCTTTAATCAACAGTGATATAATTGATGCTTTTACAGAATAAACCAACCTAATCCATTGTTTATCCCATTCTGGGAAGTAATGAGTGTTTATTAACGGGAGAGTAACACTCCCATTGGATCCCTGTGTGGCTGTTTGCCCTCATGCCATCATCCATTGTGTATTTATTGATATCTCATTACTTGATTCAGTCAGACAGAGAGATGAATGATTAATGGGGCAAAACCACAGATCCCACACTCACAAAACTATAGCGGCTAAATCACACAGGATATTTAGCAAAACCTGCTGTTCTATATGGCTTAATTTAACAGAGGCTGTTGTGTCCATTGGAATAATTGCTGCCATTTATTACTGATTGGGGTAAAGCAGTAAAGGTTCAGCATGTACTCCCGGCTCATGAAAGTCCCAATGTTCCCATTTGCAGTTCTTAGAGTGTTTATCATCTGGTGTCAGGGTAACATGCAAAAGCAGGAACTAGACCATTGGCTTCCAACCTGGTTTGTCTTCTGTACAAGTGGTACAACCCTCCTAAACTAAAATGTATCTCATAATAATAAACAAATTATTCATATTTTGAACCTGGGAATGGTGAATAATATTGTCTCTGGTAAATAATACTCATTATGAAACAATACAAAACAAAACAAAACAAAACTTGGAGACCCCCCCCCCCCACACACACAATTAGTGAAAATAAATCATGAACCCCCACGATCACGATCACCCCCTGAACCCCGATTGCGGGAAAATGACGTGCACATTTTTTGAAGAAGAATTAGCTTACTGCTTAAATGATTGTGTCATTACTCGGCTAAATTATTGTTAGATTGATTTTTAATAACGTTTTAAAAATGTATACATTTTACAATTGTATACAATTGTATAATTGTACAATTGTTGTACAATTGTTGGGAACCACTGGAGTAGCTCACAAAAGGACAGGACTCACTATATACAGTACCTCAAGGGCTCTCAGTGGTCAGACAATCTAGAATGGTTACTCTATGGGGGTAGATTTCTATCAATATTATTCAAGCGCAAAATTATAATCCACACGTATTTTTACCATCCACAAGCA
>JAODLL010002791.1:0-12148 GCA_026546735.1 Forbesichthys agassizii | reverse complement strand
TCCAGCTGGGAGGAGGCCTCGGGGAAGACCCAGGACCAGGTGGAGAGATTATATCTCCACACTGGCCTGGGAACGCCCCGGGATCCCCCAGTCAGAGTAGTGACTATAGAAGAACCAACCAGGAATAAGGAGGGAGCAGCTGTCTGTGTTTTGGTGGGTGGTGTCTTGCTGTTGCTTCTCTACTGCACCTCTTCTCACGTTCACAGGTGATATTGATTAAGTCACTATGTTTACTGACTGGACAGACTGACATGCCTGCAGTTTAATTGACTTAGTGTTACGTTGTGATTAAAAACACGACCCCATCCCCGCACACTGGAAACTCATTATGCAACCTAAGGCATTCTTTTTGTGAACGGTGTTCGCCACTTTGTTTGTGTGGAACCAGAGCTGTAAAAGCTAGCGAAGATATTTGGTGTATTGTACAAAAAGTGAGTTCTCTTACAATCACTAACTATATCTTTCCTTACATTTTTTTGAGCAGTGTATTTAGAAGCATTTTGAACATAAGCATTTCAGAGGTATATGTAGTGTTGTGTTTTGCCCGATTGTAGTCCAATTATTTTAAACACCGAGATCGAGCTCTAAACTATTATTATTATTATTATTATTTAAAAAAACATGAATAAATCAATATAGTTGTGTTTAAAAAAAAAAGAATTATAAAAACATTTTGTCTAAAATTGCAAATATATCTCACCTATCACCTGCAATATGGGATACTTTTCCCAACATTTTGCACCACTACTTGGTGCTGGTAGTAGTAGTAGTAGTAGTAGTAGTAATACCTGTATTGTACGTTGCTCATAGTTTTTGAACACAGCGCCACCAGAGTCCCCTGATCCAATAAATATACATTTTACGGGTTATTAACATAACGGCCTCATATAACATATACGATTAAACACAAACTATATTAAAAAATACTAACAATTGCTTATACAAATTGACACAACATGCAAAGAGGAGCGATTGATTAAGCAAGCAATATATTGTGCATGTGTCTTCACACATTGGACAAATTAGCTTTTAGTCCATAGAATATTGGCATAAGATGTACACTATCATTATTGTAAAACATATGCTATAGCACTTATTTAGGTTATGCATGAAAATTATATTTTTACATGGCCTATTGCTAGCTGTGTTTCAAAATGGCCTCCTTTAACGTGACATGGGTGTGAAACTGCATGGGTGTCATACCTGTGCATGCTATGTGATCTCTGAAAGGTTGCAGGCCCCCAGTACACAGGAAGTTCTCAGTCACGGCAACATATGGATCTGTTGTGCTAATACCTGGTGCTTTGAGGGAAAGTCTGATGCAAGCATCTCTCTACGCATGTGTGGGAAGGAGGAAAGACAGATTATAAGTACTCCCTTGTGCGTGTTTATTTACATTAGCAAGCATTGTTTGAAATATGACAGTAAGGGAGCACAAAATCAAAGAAAGAACTCACAGAACCGCCAATCTTAGCATTCACATCTTTTTGTTGTACACTTTCAGCCTTGGTCAGAAAATGTAGCTGGTCACGTTCATTTTTGAATAAGAGCTCCTCTGTATATTGAGAAAATAAAACGTATTCATCAGATTCATTTACAAATAAGTCAAAATAATTTACTAAGAGGATCTATAAATAAAGTAAACTGATTTATAAAAGATTTGTTATAAAAGGATATTATTAAAAGTTAAAGTTATGTCACCTTGCTGGGCGCAAGTCGAGGGCCCAACGAGGTCCAGAGCATCGCTAGTCTGCTGGGTACATGGTATGCAAATGGGCCTGATATATACAGATATACAGACACACATTAGGATAGAATGACTAAGAATCTACAGTATTTTACAGAAAGTGGTGTTAGCACAAATAATTTCATCCTGAATGTTAATACCTGACTTCAATAGAGAAGGTAACATCTTCTTTCAGTTGAAGGAGAGCAACATCATAGTCATAGAATTCTTTCACTCCCTGATTTGTTCGAGCAGAAATATTGTACCTTGTATGTAAGTGGATATGTTCTACTTTTCTCACTGTAATATAACAATAGCAAGACAAGATAAATTAATATAATAACATTACATATATCCTATAAAATCAGAAACAGGAAATTTCCATTGCTAATGTAAATTTGATTGTTTTGAACAACTACATTTTTGGTCTAGTCCACACCACTGTCTAGACTAGACTAGACTGTAGTCAGTACAATAATATTGATTTTCTTTTTTCTTTTTAAAATCACATTCAATTAGCATTATTTTCTAAGTTTATGATATTGAGTGATGCTGTAATCATGAGCTTTAAATGTATTAAATAGGATAAAACTAGTTTTTAAACTGGCAAGAGATTAAATATAGTGCAATTTTGTGTTTTTGTTAGACAACATTTATATTGTGCATATATGGTAACCTTGTGAAGTGAGCCCATGCTGTGCTAGCTACCAGTTTATAAGGTTGAAGACTATTCCCAGGTGAAAAAAATGGTATTCTAGTATATTAAAAAATATTATGTATGTGTACTAGATATACTAAATGCATATTTTAACTGTTGTGTACTTAATTTTTTAATTAATTAATTTAAAATTAATTTTGTAAGTATATTTGTAAATAGTTTTCATGAAGTTTAACTTAAGTGTTCTAAAAATAAGTATACTTATTATACTTATTTTTCTATATTTTTAAGTGGTATTAATGTATACTTGTAAAAAGTATAGTTTATATTAAAGGGGAATTTGCAGTCATTATATTGCTGTTTTCAAAGCATTCCTGATCTCTAAAACATTTATTTTCTTCCTTAGAAATATGTCAACAATAGTTTTAAATCATTGTTTCTAACTAGCGTATAGTTCCCATTGTCGATTTCAGTTGGTATTATGTGGAAACGCTGTGATTGGCTGAGTGTGGTCTATGAACACCCCCCAAGCCCCCCAGCATAGCTACAGCGTCTGCTTGTCCATACATTAGTACGGGGCACAGCCGCACACACACACACACGGACAGCATGGTTTGTTTTAGATTTCAAAATGAACATTCTTGACCCTTCAACATGTCATTGAAGTGTAAGTTAAGTTATGTCAATCACCGGTACAATCATCCAAGATGTTGGCAGTCGACCGGTACAGAGCTCTTGTTAAGGGGAGGGAATAAGCCAAACTCAAAATAAGAGTGACGCAACGAATATGCAGAAGTAAATGAAGCCACCCAGTTCTTTAGATTTCGGGGTAATATCGTAGATATAGCATATTTTAAAAAAAAAGACTAAACATCTTTTTCAAACACTTCACAGTGATTAACATGTTAGGCTATTGTACAAAAACAATGCAAAATAAAATGCAAAAAAGGTAGGAGAGAGTTAAGTATATTGTAGGTTGTATTTATGTGTATTTTTGAAAAGTGTAGTACTTTCAAGTCATAGTAAGCACAATATTAGTACACTTTACTAAAGTGTACTTTAATGGAACTTATTTAAAATATGATTTAAATATACTTACATAAAGTGCACTTTATTATTATAATTATTATTGTCATTTAAGTTGTATTACAGTGTACCAAAAAATTCTAGTATATATGTGCTAGTCATGGACTGTCTACAAACACCATGTTCGAACATGAGGATGCTCATAAGTGTACGTTGTACCAGAGCACCCTAGGCCAAAGGTTGATAATCGATTTCGTCATCTGATCTGTCGCATGAAGAGAGAAGTAGAGCTGGCTACCGACTCCAAGGTGCTGGAGAGGAGGGTTCGGCCAATTGTCGAACCTCAGACTGAAGAACAACGGATTCCGTCTTGGTCGTGGAACAACGGACCGGCTCTTTACTCTCGCAAGGTTCCTGGAGGGGGCCTGGGAGTATGCTCTTCCGGTCTACATGTGCTTTGTGGATCTAGAGAAGGCGTATGACTGGGTCCCCCTGGGGATACTGTGGGAGGTGCTGCGGGAGTATGAGGTGAGGGGATCCCTTTAAAGGGCAAAAACGTGTAAAAATGTGCCAGAGGGAAATATGAATGTATCTGCATGAGAGAAAATTACTGACATTGCCTGAAACATTATCCCAGTTAGTTGTAGGAACTATGTGTGAAGGGAATGTATACTTTTAGCAAACCTTGACCAAAAATCTGCATATTTTCGCAAATTAGTTTTCAATTTTGGCATTTCAAATAAAATCCTGGTTAACTACACTGAATATTCTTTTATCACTATGTATGTGATATTAAAAACACAGATCTAAAAACTATTAAAAACAGTATTAAAAACTATTACACTGTATTGTACTGCATTACACTGTATTGAGCTTTGTGATATCTCGTGGCAAAACAACTGTTTTTAAGATATGGCAGATTTGACAATTGTCATGGCTTGATGGCCCTGCCATGCTTCCTGGGGTTTCCCTTCACTCCCTTGCTTGTCTTGTCATTACACACACCTGGTGCCCATTCCCCTAATTAGGGAGAATATATGTATCCGTGTGTTTCTCCCTGTCTCTGTCGATTATTGTTTGCTGTTCTGGTGAGTGCATGCTATCTTTTTGACAATTAAATTCATTGTTAACCCAACCTGCGCTTGGTTTCTGCCACCTCATCCACTCCTTTCGCCACAACAATAAAACAATAATTACATTGAGGTCAGTTAGCTTTTATTCAAAGCTGTACATTGAATGCAATAACAGCTGGGATGGGTAGAGGATAAAAAAAGATGTAATTTCTTACGTCTCATATTCCCCACTCCTATCTCAACTTGGACATCTCTGGCTTCAACTCCAAATCTGAAGCAGTGAGCAGCAGTCAGGACAAATTTTCTCGACACCAGAGAACCGAGACATTTCCGACCCTAAAAGGAAGTGTTAGCTATACTTGGTTATTAGTTATACCACTAACGTTATTTATCTTGTTACTGTTTGTAATGAATGTAGCAATTTTATAAATACACAAATATACATAAAGTTACAGTTTGAGGTGAACCATTTCTTAAATTAAAAGCAAGATGGGAGTTATGCTGATTATACGAAAATCATATAATTATTTAAGACATGTAGTGTTCCCTATCGATAATGTTGAATCTGATGTTGCAAAACTGTCAGACAGACCACATAATAACTGTATTTATAATGATTATTGTATCTAATAAAAATATAAAGTAATTCCTGATGCTGTTTATAATACTACATTCTGTAGGTTTCATATTGTAGACTACACACTGTTTAGCTTACAAGAAACCACAACCCTGTCAAATGTTCAGAATCAAACACTGTCTTAAGTTTAACTGTGCTTGCTTCTAGTGCAAAAGCAAACATTTTATAAGTACCTCAGTCACAACAAATGCAAGCCATGGATATATCCTCCTTTTCAAGACATCGTTTGTGTCAGTCGTTTTATGCAGCCCACATAAGCCGATGACCTCTCTTTCATCTGCATGAGAAAAATATGAACACCATGAGAATGTAAATCACGTTGCAGTCTAAATAAAAATATCACATTATCAAACTCAGGTTAAAATACCAGGCTTGTTACAAGTGGACAGCAAGAAGAAGACCAATGTACGCATGTATTGTGTGATGTTAATTTGTGTTTTTTAAGGACGTGCGTAGCAGGAACAGCCAACATCAGCAAATGTAGCTTACTGACTGACTGACCGACTTTGTTCAAAAGTGAATGCACTACATTCTAATTTACAACCAGTTTTCCAAAATAGTTGGGACACTATAGAAAATTCCTATTGTAAATTCCATTCAACCTGTATTATAATGGAAAACAATACAACAACATGCTATATTATTTTTTATAAAATATACACCAATTTGTAAACTGATAACTTCAACACACTGCAAAAAAGTTGGGATAGTTGTTTACCCACTGTAAAGCATAATCATAATTATTTTACTTACACTTATTAAATGTGTGGACACTGAAGACACAGATTTCTGAAATGTACATCCCACCCCCCCTTCCATTATTTAGGTCTTTAAGTGCACAGACCCTCCTTTGCCCATTTTGTGCTTCATAATGCAGCACCATTTTTTAATCAGACACCGGATTACATACATGCATATCTAGCACCCCCACTCTAGCACCAACACTTTATGCAGTCATTGTCCTACTGGAAAAGACCACATCTGGACAGCATATGTTGGGCTCCCAGACAGAAGGTTGTGGGTTCAAACCCCGGTGTTGACCTACCTGTAAGCATCCTTGTCCTTGAGCAAGGGGCCTAACCCCCCTACATCCCCCCACCCAGCCTAGCTGCTCCCAGTGGTTGGTCGCACCTTGCATGGCAGCAATCACCATCGGTATGTGAATGGGTGAATGTGAGGCAAAATACTATAAAGCGCATTGGATAGCAGCCAGATTGGCAGCCAATTTACCGTGGACAGTGGGGCTTAGTTTGGTTGTTAATATTAGTAAAAATGCTAACAGTGTTCGGAACAGGTAACAGTGCCCAAACACTTACATTTTCAATCAAATTGTACATCAATTACATTTGGCCAAGTAAAAAACATAGGCCATTATAATCCCCCTTAACTTAAATAACTTATTTAACTTAACTTAAATAAATTCTGTTATTTGTGTCAATCAAACCATTGCCAGGAGTTAGCAGACTAGGCCACCCTCAACCAATCACTGTCTCAGAGAAGATAATACTGTACATTTAATGAATGCGTTTAGTTTTAGACTATTGAACGTTCACACACTTACCTATCATTTGATCAAAGGCCTTATCCAACGCCTCGCTTCCCTCTAGTTTGAAGAAATGTGTACCGCCTAGGCCTGTAGTCAGACTCTGTAGGTCATCAACAAAGATCTCACGTCCAATACCAAACATGTAAATGTCTGTAACAGAACAATGAAATATCATATTAAATAACAGGGACTGTTTTCATCATTAATCATATATTAACGTACAAATACTAAATATTCTCACCAAGATATTCTTCCCTTGATTGCTGTCCGACTTCACCAGTAGAGTTCATGTACACCATGTCCTTTATTTGCGCCACAACAGGTGCAGGGCTACCCCCCATGTTATAAGCACCTGCAAATAGGTGGAGGTACTCAACAACAAATACATCACATGCATGTAACATGTAGCAGCATATAATGTTCTGGGTGGGACAGACCACCGTCATGTATAAAGATTTACAGTTTATTTGTATATGTTTACAGTATACATACAGTATATACAGTATGTATCCATCTACTGTATCTATGTAGATGGTTGGTGCTATTAACACAATATCTTTAACTGGATCAAATAAAATGTACCATCAGTGAAAAATATAATGACGTGGCGATGATCTGTGAAATTCTTTCCAGTGTTTTGCTTTAGTAGAGAAATTGCCTCTAAGAATGTTGTAAATGCATGATTCAGATCTGTGCCTTCTGTGTTCTGATGCTCTGTGTGACAAGAGGGTGATACACAAACATAAATAAATAAAATACAGGATGTAAGACAACTTAAATAGCATATCATATAAAATAACTTTTAACTCACCAGCTATTGTGAATCTTTTCAATTCATTAATAAAACTAATAGCTGGCCTTGGATTTCCAAGATTATCATGTAACCGAGAAATCCAGTAAATGTCAGAAGAGAAAAAGATGATTTCATAATTTGGAGTGACGTCAAAGGAGGCAATCTGTGAAATGATAAATATAATAACATATGAATTAAACTGAAAGCTACATCTGAGGAAGCGTCTGACATTCAATATGAGGCCATGCATGAATTTCTAGAGCTATAAATCAGAGGCTTCTACTGTATATTGATGATGCAATCCGGGGGGTTATCTCTCTCAACCAATACTACTTCAAATTGCCTTACATGGGCTCAGGTGGGATGTCGGCTGTTCACAATAGCCTATCACGATCTGTTATGATGCGTTACAGCCACCATTTCACAGATCCATTTTCTTCTAAACATTTGAATGAATATTCCTGGATTTTTACCTCTCTATAATAAACAAGGTGCACGAGGTGCTTGCGCATGAACGAAACACTGTCACGCTCTATGTGTGGGTGTGGCGGAGAACTCAGGCGCAGACAGAACAGGCAAACAAGAGGATGAGGTTACTTTGATCCTTACTTAAAGTCAAGCACGTACTGGAGCATGCGGTGGCAACCGTAGACTGAGAACTCACAGCAGTGTGGGAAGAGAAGAGACGAGTCCCCTTGTGGAATACCCAGACAGGCAGTACTGGACAGGGTGGGTAGACGAGACGACAGCGTAGCTGGCGATCACAAGGAGAGGAGTCCGTTTCACAAAATCTTCTTTCGAGTGGAATGCGGGTAAGTGCAGCACCCAGGAAGTGCAGAAGCGCATTCCTGCGAGTGGGAGGAAATGAGTGACACGCATTCATGCGTGGGAAGGATTACGGCGCTGAGGATGGTCCCGGGGCGCTGTCCTGTGCTGATCCTCCCGATGCACGCCTCCCAGCGCGAGCACGGCCGCGAACCGTGACAGTAACCCCCCTCCCCGTGAGGGGTGCCTCCGGGCGCCCGAGGAGGACGACCAGGGCGGCCAGGGTTAGGGCGGTGGAAGTCCCTTACCAGGGAGGCGTCCAGAATGCGGCTCCGGGGGACCCAACTCCGCTCCTCAGGGCCATAGCCCTCCCAGTCTACGAGGTATTGGACACCTCGGCCCCGGCGACGGACATCCAGCAGACGGCGGACGTCATAGACGAGGCCGTCATCCAGCAGACGAGGGGCCGGAGGATCAGGGACGGGGACCGAGAGGGGACTCGCGGACACAAGACGGACCTGGGACACATGGAAGGTGGGGTGCACCCGGCTGAGGGAGGCAGGCAGGCGAAGACGGACCACCGCCGGGTTGATGAACGCTTCGACCTCGTACTGACCGATGTAGCGGGGAGCCAGCTTCTTTGACGGGACTCGAAGAGGGAGGTCCTTGGCCCGCAGCCACACCCGCTGACCCGGCTGGTAGGCCGGAGCTGGGATACGACGGCGGTCAGCCTGGGCCTTCATCCGAGCTGCGGTGCGGACAAGGGCCTCCCGGGCCTGGTTCCAGGTCCGTCGACAACGCCTCAAATGGGCCTGGACCGAAGGCACCGCCAACTCCTCTTCTTGCTCCGGGAACAGGGGGGGCTGGTACCCCAAGGAACACTGGAAGGGGGACAACCCCGTGGCGGAACAAGGCAGGGAGTTGTGGGCGTATTCGACCCAGGGAAGCATAGTGCTCCAGGTGGCGGGGTTGGAGGAGACGGTGCAGCGGAGGGAGGTCTCCATGGACTGGTTCGCCCGCTCCGTCTGGCCATTGGTCTGGGGGTGATAGCCGGATGAGAGGCTGGCGGTGGCCCCCAGGGCAGAGCAGAAAGCCCTCCAGGATGCCGCAGTGAACTGAGGCCCTCGATCTGTGACGATGTCCGCTGGGATGCCATGGATGCGGAAGACATGCGCCACTAACAGGTCAGCCGTCTCCCGGGCGGTTGGCAGGTTGGGAAGGGCTATATAGTGGGCCGCCTTAGAGAAACGATCCACCACTGTCATGACCACTGAATTCCCCAGGGATGGAGGAGACCAGTAACAAAGTCCAGGGCTATATGGGACCAAGGTCTGCGGGGGATCGGCAGTGATTGGAGCAGGCCAGCAGCGGGGGTCTTTCTCCTGGAACACACAGGGCAGGCTGCCACGGACGCCTGTTTGTCCTCCTGGAGAGTAGGCCACCCGAAGCGTCGCCCACGTCATAGTTACGTTTCGCAGGTGCAAGCTTCTTAGAGAAGAATGCACAAGGGTGTAACTTGTCGTCGTCGGCGGCCGGTCTCTGAGACAGCACCGCCCTCACGCCGGTATCAGATGCGTCTACCTCTACCACGAATGGCAGGTTCCGGTCGGGGTGGACGAGGACAGGGGCCGACACGAAGCGGGACTTCAAAAGGGCGAAGGCTCTAGCCGCCTTCGGTGTCCAGAGAAAGGGCCAGGAGGTCGATGTGAAGTCAGTGAGGGGCGCAGCCAGGCGGCTGTAGTCCCAGATGAACCGGCGGTAGAAGTTCGCGAAACCCAGGAAGCGCTGGAGGTCCCTCCTGTTGGCAGGTGTTGGCCACTGGGTGACAGCCTGCTCCTTGGCCGGATCCATGCGTATCTGGCCGGCCTCTAGGACGTAGCCCAGGAAGGCGATGGACGTGGAGTCGAATAGGCACTTCTCGGCCTTGACGAACAGGTGGTTCTCCAACAGCCTTTGAAGAACCTGACGGATATGGCGAATGTGTTCCTCGGGGGTCTTGGAGAAGATGAGAATGTCATCAAAGTACACCACCACGAACCGCTGCAACATGTCTCGGAGCATGTCGTTTACCAGGTTCTGGAACACGGCGGGGGCGTTCATGAGGCCAAAAGGCATGACCAAATACTCAAAATGGCCGATTGGTGTCTTTAACGCCGTCTTCCACTCATCACCCTCACGCACCAGTAGGTAGGCGTTGCGCAGGTCCAAGCAGGTGAAGATCGTGGCGCCTTGGAGGGGGGTGAAAGTCGAATCGATCAACGGGAGCGAGTAGTTGTTGCGCACGGTGATGGCGTTAAGCTCCTGGAAATCGATGCACGGCCTCAGGGATCCGTCCTTCTTGCCCACAAAGAAGAACCCGGCTCCGAGTGGGGACGTTAAAGGGCGGATTAGCCCAGCCGCCAGGGAGTCCTGGACATAAGACACCATTGCCTCGTGTTCTGGGCCTGAGATGTTGTACAGCCGACTGCGAGGCAGGGGGGCACCCGGGAGCAGGTCGATGGCGATGTCATATGGCCGGTGTGGTGGTAGTGAAGTTGCATGAGCCTTGCTGAATACCTCACCGAGGTCGTGGTACTTCTCCGGTACCAGGGAGAGGTCTGGAAGCCCGGGAGGAGGGGAAGTGGGCGTGGCCGGAAGTGCAGACCGCAAACATGACGAGTGGCAAGAGGGTTTCCAAGCCGAGATGCGACCTGAGGTTTAGTCTATGTGAGGGTTGTGCTGCTTCAGCCAAGGGTGCCCCAGGAGGAGGGGTGTAGACGGACAAGCCATGACAGACAGACTGATTGTCTCCCGGTGGTTTCCAGACAGAATCAGCGTAACGGGGCAGGTCCGTCTCTCCACTCGCGCCATGAGCCGCCCGTCCAAGGCACACACCTCCTGGGGTACCGGTAGGGACTCTAGCGGGATGCCCATCTGCTGTACCGCCTCGGTATCGATGAAGCTTGCGTCAGCTCCGGAGTCGATCAGCGCTGGGAGAGGGTGGCTGAGGACTCCGTGCAAGACGGTGGCCTGGAGGTGCGGGCGTTGGGGAGACGGGTGGCCGGCGTGGCCCAGAGACAGCTCCCCGCATGTCAATGGGCCGGGTCTTTTCCTGGCTTTGCCGGGCAGGAGGCAACCGAGTGTCCCGCCAGTCCACAATAGAGACAGGCCCCGGTGCGGAGAAGCCTGCCTCTCTCCATAGCAGGGAGTCGGGCCCGGTCCACCACCATCGGCTCCGGTCCTGTGTCAGCGTCTTCGCTGGGGGGGACGAATGGAGGGGTACCCCGGCGAGGGGCCGTTGGTGGGTGTAGCCTCTCGCGCTTACGTGCACGGAGGAAGTTGTCCAACCGGATGGCCTTGGCGATGGTCTGCTCCAGATCTAGTGGCTCCCCCGCAGAGACCATAGCCTCCCTCACGTGTACGTCGAGGGCCTTGGTGAACATCGTCTTGAGCGCCGCCTCGTTCCATCCACTCTCTGCTGCCAACGTGCGGAACTCCACCGCCATCTCAGCCGTGCTGTCGTAGTCCCAGAAGGAGGTCGGCGGCATCCTCTCCTCGGACTGGGTGGTCACACGGCACACGGCGCATCTCGGCCACGAAGTCCTCATAGGCCTCTACCAGGGCCGGCTGTCCTCTCCAGACCGCGGTGGCCCAGGCTAGGGCGGGACCGCGGAGACAGTTCGTGAGGTAGCCCACCTTCGCTCCGTCGGTTGCATAGGAGCGGGGCTGTTACTTGAAAACTACCTCGCATTGTACCAGGAACGCACAGCACACCCCCATGTCGCCGCCGTAAGGGGCGGGAGCCGGTACAAAGGGCTCGTGGTCTGGATGAGAGCTGGTCGATATCAAGGCAGATGACGAGGCGCTGGGTGGTGGTGGTGGGGCTGGAGCCTGTGCCAGAGACACGGCTTGCTTTTCCTCAAGGGCCGCCACATTACCTGCCAG
>JAODLL010002790.1:0-12149 GCA_026546735.1 Forbesichthys agassizii | reverse complement strand
CCCCCCCCCCTCTCTCTCTCTCTCTCTCTCTCTCTCTCTCTCTCTCTCTCTCTCTCTCTCTCTCTCTCTCTCTCTCCTTCCCCCTCCCCAGGATGTGCCCACCAAGCTGGTGGCCAAGGCCGTCCCGCTGCCCATGACTGTGCGGGGCCACTGGTTCCTGAGCCCACGTACCGAGTACACCGTGGCGGTCCAGACCGCCTCCAAGCAGACCGACGGCGACTACGCCGTCTCCGAGTGGAGTGAGATCATCGAGTTCTGCACCGCCGGTGAGCCCCGCATTGGAACATGACATCACACAATGACAATGGCAACTGTGGTTCATTGTTGTACGGTAGCCAACCAGTAACGTCCAGGTGGCTCTAGCAACAGACACCTGTGGGTATTTTACCGTCCATGCTAGCATGCCCGTCTCTCAATCCAGGTTCGAATCGGCACATCCGGGGGGAGGGGGGAAAAACTGTGTACCTCTGTGATGTTGGCACATTATATGACAAGAATGTGAATAAACGTATTGCGATACCTTTTTGGGCATGCAAACGAAAAATGTATGCATGCCCACATTACAAGTGTTTTAAGTTACATGTTAAGCCTTTGAGCAATTCGGCCCATTCCAGCACAAGACAAGCGAGAGGATTACGTCATCTGTTTACATAAAATAAACCTCAATAAAACCTAAAATAATGAAGCACAAATGTTTGTTTTCTTTGCACAAACGTGCACAAATATTTCACAAACAATTGTGATAAGTTAATTGTATTAACAATAGGTGGAAATCATAACATAAATAACAATGTCTAATCTCTCTAAAACATTTGGAGTACAAATATTTCTTTTGCATGCACTAACGATGCACACACAAATTAAAATACTTATGATTCTTATCTTATGGGTTACCAACAGCACAGGTGATGGCATGGTGTGGAGATAAATGACTCAAGTGATTTTACAGGTAGAATTTATTATCAGGTAGCAGACTAGAGATCTGATTACCATTGCAACTATGACTAAAGACTTTTAAGATAGTTGGATGGAGAAGAATTTTAAGGCCTGTGTTGGTTTACCTTATTGCCACGGTTTATCTCTCCCAGTCCCAGAACTATCCTCATCTGTTGCTCAGTAGATATTCTGATAGTAGGCAGATACATATACATTTTTACAGGAGTGAATTTAGGACCATTATTGTACTTATTTTTCTGATATATATGTAGTTGTTATTTGGTAATAAAAGTTACCAACTTATTTGTTACTCTTGCATTTAGACATTAACTGTTATACTATAAATAATTACATTGTCTTTGGACAAACCTGGCAGTTTACAAAAACTGGAGTTGTTACTTGTATTCAATGTATTGCAGGACAGGTGATGTTATATAGGACTTTCTGAAGACTGACGAAAAAACTCATTACATGTGGACCCTTAAGTAACCATGTTAATATTATGGACCTGTAAAACCTGCACCAGCTTGACCTTCAGTGTTGATGCTTTCTGAATAACATATACCATAGCAGAGCCATGTAAAGAGAGGGTCATAGTTCACTCAAATTGACCATTTTTTTCACAGAAATGGCGGATTGTTGAGCCTCAAAACAGTTCCCGGAAGTTATTTGCAAATACTAAAAGCGCCATAGAAATTATATTGTAAATGTAAATCTGTACATTTATTGACTATTTATTATCAAAAAATGTTGTTATATATCTGTATATCTGTATCGATTCAAATTGCCCACCAAGCACTTCCTGGAACTGTTTTCCCTCTTCATGAACTATGCGACAGCTGAAAATGTTGACCTTCCGTTGGCTTAACTCTCTTTCCATGGCTCTGTACCAGACTAGGTCTGTCGCTTGTCTTGACCCCGAGTTGAGACAAAAGCTTGATATTGTTTCTGGATGATGTCGCCCACCAGTTAGCACAGAAGCACATGCAATTCTATCAGTTTTGGGCCGCATGCAGACCCATGCATATTCACATTTTCCATTTACATTGCTGACAGTATGGCCACTATAGCTACTAATGTTGTTGTACTATTATAGTGCTTATGTTATGTTGGTATGTTTTGTCCAACGTTGGTGGGCGTTGTGTCCTTTTCTAGATTATTCATCAGTACATCTAACCCAGCTGTTGGAGAAGGCGGAGGTTATTGCTGGAAGGATGCTGCGATTCTCAGTCTTCTACAGGAACCAGAACAAAGAGTACTTTGACCATGCCAGGTAGGAAATGTATTTAGTTAGAGCCAGGACGGTCCGATGTAGCCAACCTAATGTCTTCACACGTTTGTCCTACAGTATGTTGGCAAATCAACCTACTGTATGATAACTTGCATGGGGTTAGTGGAGGAAGATGTCTAACTCTCCATGTACACAGAACTGAATATATATATACACAGTATACATATTTTTCAAATAAATAACATTAGTTAATCTTGCATGTATTTTTCTGTCTATAGCCAAGACATGTTTGAAGTTATGTATCTGCAGCCTAACATCAGAAGGTTTAACACTTTAAACCAGTACACAGTAATATAGATTTAAGGTATAGCAAAAATATCAGTTATGTTAGATTAAAGGTATTCTTTCACCCCACAATAAATTAGTTAAACTACAATAGCAAGCAACAGCACAGTACTTTTTTTCATGTATTTTGTGATTGGTAACAGCTTGTGGCATCTGTTCAATTTATCGTACATGCTTAATATCCCATAAGATATTCACTGGAACAACGCAATGCATCACTAATGATTCTGAATCTGAATGTAAACCTCCATATCAATCATTATTCATTAGCGCAACACCTATCTTGTACCTGAATGTATACAAAGACAACTTTTGATTTTCCAGATTTTGTTTTTTCACACAGAATAACAACTTGTTTAAATAACTAGTCAAGTATATCTGCAGTTGATTTTAAGTTCTTTTATACCCACTGTGCTCGAGAGCAAAGCATAATTCATGTATGGATGTGCACAGTAAAAATCCAGTAACATCTAATTATACAATTAAAATTAGCTCCATTAATCCAGCCATTTGTTATACCATCCCCACAAAAACAAAACACTGTTAGGGGAAATACAGCCGTAGCTGGCTACTTTCAGTAAACTATAGGTTTTTATTCCTCATATTCACTAGAGAACGTTTGTGTGAAGATGCTGCTGCTCCACACAGCTTGTAAAGTGAAACTCCCAGGTACAAGTCTACAGAGTCTCACTCATCTGCCTGCGCATATGTTACAGCAGCAAACGAGCTCCCTGTGCTCTCGCAGTGCACCAAATCCTGGCATAATCCACCAACAATAACAGACAAGCTTAACAGTTGTTATTGTGCCGGTGAGTGAATAAAAATGATGTGCTTGGGCAGCGAAGCCCGTTTGCTGCTCTGACATCCGTGTAGCAGTTAGAGAAAAGGCTGTATAGAGACGAGGCTGACATTTAGACATGAGTGGATTTTTCTGGTGTCTATTGTTTCATGTTTTTCTCTCGTTTTACAAATGGGCACCCCATTTCCCGCCCTCCCCTGCCTCACTGCTTTACTACTGGCATTCCTTTGTTGGCGCACATGATGTCATCTCCCATAGCTCTCACCACTCAACAGTGTACCTAGTTCAAGCGTGGCATGGTGAAAATACCGCTGTCAGACAGCACCACATGGTGGACAATAACGGTAGTGCAGTCCGGCGAGAGACCCTTTTGCCGTCGTGAGTGACCGTGGTCGTGACCTGGGCGGAAGAAGAATAATTCAGTAATAATCGCAACAAAGTGACAATTATGTCTACAATGACGCTTTAACGTGGCGGAATTATAATTACGATTCATAATTGGAGTGCTGATTTGACACTGTAGGGAAGATACGCTATCAGCGCTCGGGGCTTTGGATGTTCATCTATTACAGTAATTTGTAGCAATCTAGGAGCTTTCAATATGCTGTCATTGTCTGTCAGACATTCATGAAGGATATGCATAGAGCAGATTTCTCCTACTCAATTTACGCAACATAATAGACTCAGGGTACAGTGCTGGCATACAAGACGGTACATAGAACGGCCCCAAGCTATCTCCAATCAAATGTAATTGCCATTGTGGCTGAAACCGATGTTGTCGCAAGCTTGCTGTTTTGGCTTAAAGCTTGACATGCCAATGCCCCTACCAGTTCTGAGTGAGTTACAGTTTCAAAGTGAAAGCAGTAAGCTTCTGGGTGCGGTCGATAAGTTTGCCTTTGAAAAAGTGAAGTTAAATAAAAAGCAGTGCATTGTTTAAAAGTCGGTTACGTAATTTAACATGGGTGTTTTTACCAAGGACATCCTTGGCTTGCTCATTAAAGCTGCAGTTTTTATATATAAATATAATTGAATGAATGAATGCTTGATTGCTAGCGGTATTGAAAATGGTAATGAATTTGGGCCTCCCAAATCCAAGGGAAACCCAAGGTCATAATGAGAACACTTTTTCTTCCCCCCCCTCTCTCTCCCTCTCTCGCTAGGCTATAGTGTATGCCTTTTGTATATTGTTGATCAGATCATATTAGATTACTGTGAACACTGTGAACCCAGCCCCACTAGCCAATAAGTAAGCCATGGGCAAAATATGGGCCAGCTATCAGAATAAGGGTTACCATACCAGGGAACCTCAACAGGGCGTCTGTCTGTCTGTCTGCCCGTGTGTCTCCGCAGGGTCGCGCAGGGCAACCGGATGCTCCCGTTACTGAAAGACAACAGCGGCAGCCATGGCTCGCCCATCAGCGGCAAGCTGGAGGGCCTCTTCTTCAGCTGCAACACGGAGTTCAACACGGGCAAGCCCCCGCAGGACTCTCCCTATGGCCGCCAGCGCTTCCAGGTGGCGGCCGAGGCGCTGTTCAACCCCGACACCAACCTGTACTTCGGGGACTTCTACTGCATGTACACCGCCTACCACTACGTCATCCTGGTGCTGGCGCCCAAGGGCTCTGCCGGCGACAGCTTCTGCAAGCAGAGGCTCCCCGAGCTCGACATCGCCAGCAACCGCTTTCTCACGTGCACACGGGACGAGGACGCGGCGGCCGGGGCGGGAGGAGGAGGTGGAGGGCTGGTGTTCCGCCACGCCCAAGACGTGAACCTGGAGGTGATCTACACGGAGCCCGTGGACCTGGCGCTGGGCGCCGTGGCCGAGATCAGCGGGCACCAGCTGATGAGCATGTCCACGGTGAACGCTAAGAAGGACCCCAGCTGCAAGATCTGCAACATCAGCGTGGGCCGCTGAGGTTGCATTCAAACTGGATTTCATCAGGAGAGGCTCTTGAGATTAAACATCTCATTTCCAAGAGCGTCCTGAAAGGATCTGGAAGAATGGGGGGGAAGGGATTGACCACACACACACACACACACACACACACACACACACACTTGCAGATGAAGCAGAGCAATGCATTCGCATGCAGAAGCAGATTTAGCAGACATGCACACAGACATAGCCTATCCTACATATCTGTGACATAACTCTGTACCCTTAGTAGAATTGAAATAGTCATTCCCGAAGAAAACTGTGGCTAATTAAAGAGGGAGGAACACACGAAGCAAGGATTACACTACCCTCGATGTTGAACATCTTCACAATCACGCCAGAAATGACTCTAAGCAACGCCCTGTCCACCGACACATATTTAACATGGGGGCCCATTCCATCACTCCACTGTCTGTCCAGCCATTGGTCCACTGGAAGCCAGCATCGGTTAACTGACTGAACCCTTTAACTGTATTTAAAACCAAACATGAGCTCTTGTCCCAGCCACAGTCCTCTTATTTGTCTTAACGACCTTTGACCTGTTCAGACTAATATGTTTGTTAGTTAACTCTGTCTGGTCTATGTATTCCCATTTCTAATTTCACTGCTCGTTTGTTTTTTCTGGAAAGTTTTCCTTATATTTCCAGATGACAGTCAAAAAATCTCTTTTTTTACCTCTACCTAGTGGCAAATGACTGGTACTACACTTAATAGGGCTGCATCATCGTATTTCTCTAAGCCAAAGGTATTGGGGGGAGAAAACAAACACAAAACAGCTGTAGAATTATCACACGACACACTCAACAGCTATAACAATGTGTGCTCACTAAGCTAGTTGACAGCCAAGTTTGAACTACTCTTGACCTTTAGAAACAGCATGATACAGTTGTGTGCAGCATTTAGTTCAAGAACTGTTAGTACCTCTACCATAGCCTTTCTGCAGCACTCTAGCTTTTAATTTATCATAGCTGATGAAAAGAACGTAGAACCATAAACTGTGTTTATCAGAGTAGATGTGAAAAAATATTTATTTTTTACTGATAAATATAAAAAAATATATATAAACCAGAAGTGCACAATGTCAAAAGAGCCGATCATTGTCAACAATGGCATTTAGGGGTGGGATTAACATTGTACGAATAAAATAGATTTGATGGCAGAAATATCTTGCACTATTATGCTAACATTCACAATATTTTTTTCCAAGGTCAACATGTAACGAACTGTTACAATTCATATCAATTATGAAATTCCTATTGCATATCGGAGCACAATGTAGTAGTATAAACGACAAATTGACATGCACACATGTTCTGCAGGATTGTCTGGTCAGTTGTGTATAGGTTGATGAAATGTCTTTGCCAAGATAGCACTTTGAAAAGAACGCATACTTTCCACATTAATTATGTACCACATTATGTACAAAGGCAGTATTTTTGGCTAGGGGAAAAGCATTAACAAAGTGCCATGAAATACATAAGCTTACAGCTTGCTAACACGTAACTAACATCAACTTTGTTACATTTATTCTTGACATTTACTAGCGCTACATACCGTACATCAAGTTTAGAACAAGATGGTATTTAATGCATTAGGAATGACAAAGGATATGTTTCAAGAACGATATTTGGAGCGGTTTTATACATCCCTTATATAAGAAATTCAATGTCATTTAAAGTGCGTAAACATATATGGCATAGCATGCACAAGACCGGAACCGATGGCTTTTCAGCTTGAAGTTATTTTTTTTTCTTTCGGAAATGTAGAAAGTTTTAACGTGATGTGAAAAGAAAAAAAAAAGCGCTCTTTTCAAATTTAAAAAGCCCCACTGTGATTGACACTCAACCGGTCTTGGTTGATTCTTGTTTACTGAGCAAAGCTTCTAGCAGACGGAGCTTAGCTTTGAGGTTCTTATACTGGCAGTACTCCTCCGCCATTGGCCCCCGGTCCTCCTTTTGGCAAACCCTTTAGAAAACACAAGGAGGAGAAAAAAAAGATGCCAGCTAAAGCCAAACTAGTTTATTTTATTTTGTATCATTACCAGACAAATTGCAGCAGATTCCCTAAATGGTGGATAGTTCCTGTGTTGCCTTATTCAGATAGCTTTGTACAGTGAGTATTGTAATACAAAAAAACGTAGTGTTTACTTTGGAGAAGAAAAACAAAACGATGTGTACAGTTTAGAGCAGCTGTTTTATCTATCTTCGTCTCTCTCTCTCTCTCTCTCTCTCTCCTGGGTACTTTTCTTTGTGCTGTATTAACGTTAAAGTGAGTGTGTATCATGCTGTTATTTCATTACAACGGATTCCTTCTTTTGTGGAGGTTTAGTTTTATTTTTCACACTGCATTGTTGAACTATTGAAACCAAAATGTTCCAAGTTTATTAAAAGACGGAATAAAACTCAAATGCAAAAAAAAAAAAGCAGTGAATTGTTTGGATTGTTTGTGTGTGTGTGAGTGCGTGCGTGCATTGCGTGCGTGCGTGCATGCGTGCGTGCGTGCGTGCATGCGTGCGTGCGTGCGTGCGCATGTATGCGCATGTAAGTGTCAAGTTTACCTTCCAGTCTGATTGTAGAAATGTTCCTCAAAGTCTCGGAGTGCTTGGTGGAGCTTCCGTTTCTCTAGACGCGTTGTCTTGAGGTAATCCAGTAGTTCTGACCTACAAGACAATGTGTAAAAACAATGTCAGCTCCCTAGCTGCAATAACTGCAAATGTGAGTGCTAGCATACTGTACCTATAGCTATAATGAGTATGACTCATCACTACTACCTGTACACTGCATCATTCAACAATCTTCCATGGTATTTTCCCCCCACAAAAAAACACATTTAGGAATATTGGGTTCAATCAATAAAATACTATGAGCAGTTATTTGAATCAATGTTTGCGGACGTTATTTGTAACACACACGCCACCTGGTAGCTTCATGCAGGGTCGCCATGGTGACAGCCTGGGCGGGGAGACCTTTGCCCTCCTCCAGTGGGGACACCAGGGGCGTCTCCGACGTCTCCGAGAGCGGCAGGAACAGCATCCTATCAGGAGACAGGTAGCGGGGGGGCGTGGATGTCTGCTGCCTGGGACTCTGTGTCACGCACTCCTCATCGGACCCATCTTCCTCCTCCTGTGCACGCACGCACGCACGCACACACACACACACACACACAAGCTTGTTAATTGCGCTATGCAAACATTTAATTAAAAAAAAAAGCTTAATGTGACAAGCATATGACAATTATAACATTGATGTTTTGCTAATCAAAATTAATATATACTGCTGGATTACGCACTATGGTGGTGATGACCGGGCTGGCGGGGGAGGTGAGCAACAGCTGTTTGAGAATACGGTAGCGATCGTACAGAGGCTTCATCAGAGTCCGCTCCTGTCTGGTACTCTGGTATATACACAAGAGACACCTTGGTTAGCGCCAGCTAGCATGAGCTGCTTTGGTTAAGTCACAGACATTATTAACATTTACCTATTACAATTATGACCTATAATGTTAATTACATTATTTACCAGATGCTCTTATTCGAAGTGCTTACTGAAAATGTATATGAAAGTATTACATATACAGAAACAAAACAAATATTATTTACTCTTACTACTTAATTTGTTAAAATATTATTATCCTGTCATGGGTACAATAGAGTTTCCTGTTGTTTCAATATATGGTCTTACTGGCCGGCCGTGTAGCCTCTCAAAGTATAGCAAACACTTCTGCAGGCTAGTTTTCTCCAGGGCCATTTGGGTCTGGGACATCTCCTGAACATGCACGCACGCACGCACGCACGCACACAAACACACACACACACACACACACACACACACACACAATGGAAGTCATTGCATGTACTGTGTAACAATATGGGCTTTATTACTACAGATCAATCGAACAGAATCAGCACAATTGTTTCTAAATCTTAAATGATCTTGTGACCCTTTAAAAGCTACTCACATCCATTTTGCTTTTCTCTAAGTCATTATAGGTATAGTAATAGGTAATAGGTAATGGTAATAGAAATAGGTACCTTGATCTAAGTCATTATCCACTACCATTAATAGGTAACTTGAACTAAGTCATTATCCACTACCATTAATAGGTAACTTGAACTAAGTCATTAGCCATTACAATATGTATGTTATAGGTCCCTTTACCATATGCATGCTAGCCCGTAGGTACCTTGACATTAACTATTACCATATGCATGCTGTAGGTACCTTGACATAAAACATTACCATATGCATGCTGTAGGTACCTTGACATAAAACATTACCATATGCATGCTGTAGGTACCTTGACATAACGATTACATTATACATGCCGTAGGTACCTTGAGGTTGTCAGGCAGGCCTAGCTCTCGACGCCTGTCTCTCAGTCTTCCAGTCAGAGTGTTGACTGTCTCCTCCAGACTGGGCTTGGTGTTGCTGCTGTTGTTGTTCAGCTGCTGCAGGTCTGTGCCCGTCAACGGGGCCCCCTGCTGGTCTCTGCTGGTCCTGCACGGCTCAGCAAGGTAGCTGGAGGAGACTCGCTGCTCTCTCAGGCCGCTGTCGCCTGTGGCCTGCCTGAGCTTCATCTCTGGAACGGGCCAGGAATTAAAACACTGTTGATTTGTGTGTAGAGTGACGCTACAGTTGCTAAAAGGCCTATTCACAACCCATTCATTTGAATCAGGCGTGTTGGGGCAGGGACTAGGATGAGGAACGCTGGCGTAGAGAGCAATCGGTGTGTTGGCATCTGACCTTTGAGCTGCCTGCGGCTCTTGCTGAGCTCCTTCATGAGTCTGGCCACCTCTGGACGAGACGTCTTGTCGTTGTGGGCCGGCTGGCGACAAACAACGGAACGGGAAAACGTGAAGATATGCTAGGCTAACGCCACCGTTAGCCTCCTAGCATAAATACACTCTGAACTGAACAGCTTTACGTGCATGCATGAATGTAAATTAGCGAGATGCAAATGGCTCACCCAATGTAAATGTATTTCTAATGGCAGAGGGGTTTGAGCCTTCCATGCATGTGGTCCATACCATTAACCATACACACTTTAAAAGGACATGTCATTTGAGTGCGACTGTTTGTTGGGCATATGTGGTTCCATTATAACAACAGAGACCAACTAATCTGTCTCTCTAATCTGTGTGGATTTGAAAAGATTTAGACCGTATTGATCGCCATGTCAAAGGGTTAGAAAAAGCCAATAACCAATCACCTTGTAGTGTCTCTCTTGCTCAAAACTCTCCTCAAACTGCCTGATTCTCTTCTTCAGCGTGTGGATGTGTCTGTTCAGTGTCGAGATAGATATGGACTCACTGGTGCCCTCCTCTGGCTCTGTACGCACACTGCAGTGAGTCCTGAGGTTGGGAATGCATGCATTTAGAGCCTTCAAAATGAAGTGCACACAAGTGGCATATTGAATTGTACTAAGCCCCAGACACATTGGAAAAGACCATGGAATGTCAATGATATTCAGCCAGTAGCGATGACACGGAACCCTTGACTTGATGATTTGGGTGGGAAATGTACAAGAATATGCAATTTGGCCATTTAGAAGACAGTTTAATCCAACAAGATTTAAAATGTAAAAAAAAAAAAAAAAGTATGTAAAAGTATAAGGCATCTGGCTCAAGGATGCTCGCAGGGATCCCAAACCCACAACCTTCCGCCCGGAACCACTAGACTATCCTATCCCCATACCGTTACCTAGGCAACGTGGAATGTCCAGTGTGTGACCGACCCAGCTATGGGTGATGACGAGTGCATTACGTTATATGTGTCTGGCACACACACGCACACACACATGCACAGACACTTACATCCTGATGTGCTGTGTGCGGGGCGGGGAGGGTGCGTCTTCGGGGTCGATGTGGTAACGCAGGCTGTGGCTGAGGCTGGGGCAGCGGGGCGACGGCACGGGGCAGTCGTCGTCGGCGATGTGCCGGAGGAGGGGGCTTGTGCCGGGGGCGGGGCTGGGCGGAGTTTCACCTCCAACCACCCCCGTGGACATGGAGCCACTGGCCTGCTGTGGTGGACTGAGCTCTGGACAGGGGAGATATATATAGATATATATAAAGAGAGAGAGAGAGAGAGAGAGAGAGAGAGAGAGAGAGGAAGGGGGGAGAGAGAGAGGAAGGGGGAGAATAAGAGAGAAAGAGGGGGAGGGAGAGACTGTTTTAGCTAGAATGTATCTTTGCTGCATTAAAACGGGCTCATGTTCACTGTGCTCTGAGAAGGTGCGTATAAACACCCACATCTTTTGGTATTCACGACCTGGAACTATTCTGAATGCGAAGAGTTCACGACTTGTGCTCACGACTTTCCATGTCGTAATCACAAGCTCACGAATTTTCCATTGGAACGCAGCAATAATTACCATAATATTACGTCAGCAAATCTCATGTCTCATGTCTATGTGAGAGATGAAGCACGACCCTGGAATCTCCTCTATCTCCGCCTAAAATAATTCACTGTGGAACAATGTGGGGCTTTCCAGCACTGTCCTACTTTTGGATGGGTGCCAATGGGGCATTAGCATCTAGAGGTGAAAAAACAGTGACCGTGACAACAATATCGATCTCTTGGTGCACTGTTACTCAACATTGTCAGACACACCCCCATCTAGGAAATGACACAGCTCGAAATTAAGAGGGGCTCTATGATTAGGTGTGCACTTGTTATTCATATGCATGTGTATATACAGTATATATATATATATACATATACACATACACACATATATACACACACACACACATATATATATACACATATATACACACACACACACACACACACATATATATACACATATATACACACACACACACACACACACACACACATACACATATATACACACACACACACACACACATATATATACACATATATACACACACACACACA
>JAODLL010002789.1:0-12149 GCA_026546735.1 Forbesichthys agassizii | reverse complement strand
TCACTCGTGAACAAGACCCCGAGGTACTTGAACTCCTTCACTTGGGGTAAGGACTCATTCCCTACCCGGAGTAGGCATTAAGTTTTACGCTATTGGCCACTGTCAATAGGTTGTGAACCCAGGATTCAGAATGTTCTCTCTAGCCTGCACCCTGTCCACATGAATCACAAAACCCCATTTTCTGCCTGTTCTTCGTGGGACCTCAGGCTAGACAGAATATGTGTTTGTTTGCGTGGGTTTTCCTGTGCTACTCTTCCACCACAACAAAAGGCGCATCTTACAGGTTATCACTCTTGCCGTTGCCCTTGACCAAGGGCAACGGCATTAGAACTGGAGCTGGTCCTTTTGTGCAATGCTGTGCCAACCTCCTAGTAGTTAGTAGGTTAAACACTGCAGACGTCCCTATAGGGAAGGAGAAGAAGAAGAAGAAGAAGAAGAAGAAGAAGAAGAAGAAGAAGAAGAAGAAGGCAAAGAAGAAGAAGAAAACTTTATTGATCCCAAAAATGGGCAATTCATTAAAGTGTAACTTTACGTGAAACACCGCTTGGTCAGATAATTCAACCTTCCAATGCAGTAAAGGTCGATACAGTTAAGCAGTGTTCGAATACATGCAGGATATGTCTTTGGCTCATTGCTTCATGGCAGCGCATCCATCAGCTACCATGGGAAGCTTTGGAACCAGCATGGGCCAGAACCCCCTGCGTCGTCTCTTCAGCACTGACTGATGAATTGAGACCAGTCCGAGGGCAAAAGGTGATCCAAAAGCATGCCTAATATTTTGCACACCATACACAGTTAATACAACAGATGTCATTAAGGAGTATTTTGAAATTTTGTGTGAAATAAAGCAGTTATCCCTTCTGGTTCCAAGCCCTCATTATGTCAAATGTTTGTTTATGCACACGTGTGTGTATGTGTGTGTGTGTGTGTGTGTGTGTGTGTGTGTGTGTGTGTGTGTGTGTGTGTAGAGTGCACATGTGCTAGTGCCTGCAAGTGTGTATTATACACTTTACAGAGCTGCAGCTTGTCAGCTGTGAAAGATTCTTAATTACGCCACGCAGGCATTCTCGGGAAGGCAGAAAGGACATAGAGGAGCACTCCCACCTACGCTAACAGCTGCTGCCTTGAAACAATGCTGCTTAAGATATTAACCACGTAAAGTTCTCTTATTGAATGCACGCAGTAACACACCATTTTTAATCTACAGTTAAAACCGTGTTCACATTTGGTATAGGCTGTATAGGTTTAGTACGGCAAATTTCCCTCATCACCGCTCTTTTTCAAAAAAGGAGATACAAATTTATCCCCTTCCATTCCCTCCCCATGAATATCTTTAGCAGCATGAATACTCTAATAACACCGTCATTACACTCAACAAACACAAAATCCCAGAGGTCTTTGGGAAAGCCTTGCCTAGCTGCGCTGACAGGAATATGTGCGTAAGAGAGGTGCAATGACGTTACCCAACCCTCTGATGTGTTCTGGTGGAGTACATTGGCTGAGAAATTATTCATTAGTTTGAGACAAGAAGGGCAGGCTAGAAATAACAGCTATACTTAGGGCTACAATGAACTTTGGAGCTCTGGAGGATAATAATAGTGGATATGTATCATGCTATTTGTACACACCTCCGTTTGTGTGCTGTTTTAATTTTAACAAACCTATATTTAGGTATTCCTCAGCACAAGGTGAACACTTTCTTTGGAAACGCTTGTGCGTAGAGAAGAATAATAATAGAAACAAGAACACAAGAATGTGTGTTTACACACACACACACAGAAATGTGTAGAATAATATAATAAATGTAATGTAAAACAGTGAAAGGAGGCCTTTTATTTTCCAAAACGTTTCATTCTGTGAATGACATGACAATATGATGGCAGGACCCAAGCGCACAACACTTACACAGAACTTGGAAACAAGGTTTCATAATACAGGGAAAACAAGAACAAACATCTATGACAAACAACAACCGACAAGGGACAGGAGAAGCACATGGGTACACACACGTACGTACACAAGACCATTGGCCAAGAACAACAAGGGCAGGTGAAACTCATTAGACAAGGCAAAACTAACTAATTGATTGCAAGTGGAACTAGACAAGAAACTATGAAACACAGGGACATTGAACAGAACACAGGGATAACATGGACTGGGAAACGTGGAACACAGGGAAAACATGGACTTGGAAAGGAACACGGGAAAAACATGGACTAGGAAACATGGAACACAGGGAAAACATGGACTGGGAAACATGGAACACAGGGAAAACATGGACTTGGAATGGAACACAGGGAAATCATGGACTAGGAATCGTGGAACACAGGGAAAACATGGACTGGGAAACATGGAACACAGGGAAAACATGGACTTGGAATGGAACACAGGGAAAACATGGACTGGGAAACGTGGAACACAGGGAAAACATGGACTAGGAATCGTGGAACACAGGGAAAACATGGACTGGGAATCGTGGAACACGGATAATGTGTATACATTTTTTTTAAATATATTTTTATATGTTGTATCTGTGTGGTTTCATTTTAGCTTATTTTTGAATGGCCTTTTTTTTGTAGTTTCGGATGGCGACCAGGAAAAACCTGCAACATATTGACGTCACAATGGTGTTAGAACAACGAATATCAGAAAACATAGAGTCTTCTTAAATTCAGTTAAACTACCATGTGGGTAACACGTATCATAGCAACAGTGAAACATATCCTTTGTTTCTTTAAACTACATTACATTTTTTACAGTATGTCAGTAACATGTCTTCTATTTTTATACAGTGCCTTACAGTACATACAGTTCCTAAAGCATCACATGTGTACAGTATTTGGATGACTAAGTGAAAGGTAATTCATGATGAACGACTGATTGTTGAATGATTGAGCACTAACTATAATATCAATGCTGACTGAATAGTAGCACATTTCGGGTAATTGTCATCCATGTTTTGGGGGAAATGTGGTGACTCACATCTTGTTGACATGGAGACTGAAATAGCATCCAAATGGATGAGGACATTCAAGCTCCCCTTGAGACTCGGTGCTGAAGGGAAGAAGATGGAGACAGAAAAAGATAGGATGAGAAGAGTGACAGAAGGACAGAAAGTAGCACACAAGATCTTGAAGAACTATGAGCGTTTGTGTTGTATAAGCCAATGAGTCACACTAACCGTTCGAGTCTTGAGAACTAATAGAAAAATGTTTGTTGTCTCTCAGCGGGGTGCGAGCTCTGCAAGGACAAAATGGAAATAGGGAAACTTGGGAACATACCAAGAGTTGTCCTGTGCGCTTGTTAGTGTATCTGTACATTGACAATGAACATATTTGAGCTTCTAAGAAGAGAGGTTGTGTGCGTTAATCTCATAGATTCTATTACAACATCTGTTCAAAGATAAATACAATGGTTGGATTTGAGTCAGTTTACTGGAGGGGAAAAGTGTATGTTTTGTCTGCCTCGTCTGTTTCACATTTCTCAAGGATTTCATTACAACCCAGCCAATCCGCAGTCTCCCAGTAGCATCGCAGAACAATCTGAGTCATGCTGCAAACTCAATAGCCCCATAGAATGTTTTATACAGCCGTCAGAGATGACGTAAATCTACACGACCTGTTATTTCATTGCTGCAAAATATGTGGCCATGAAAATAACATTACAAAGCATCTGACTCACCTGATCCATGGCCCTTAAACGCTTCACACCTTCTTGTGGTGAATCACAATGTGAAAATTAAGGCATTTCTTCATGTCCCTGTTAAAAATCAGGAGGACCAAAAAAAATCCCACTTTGTGGTCATGGTCAACACACAAAACATATTGTACATAGCATTTCAGATCTATCCTAAATGAAGAGGGTTGTTACTGGCAATGATTTTAGCCCATCATGTTAAGGTCCAGTAAGCAGAATAAATTATAAGATGATGTACATTACTGGTACTGACACCTACAGTAGGAATAATGTAGCTGGACCAATGTTAAATGTAACGATAAACTTGTCCACCACCAACACAGCAGATGTAGAATTAAATATACAGTATGAATTTGTAGAACATGTGAAACAATTTTAATCCTGCTTGAGTGTTTAAAATAATCTTCAAGTAATAGATATAACTTTTTACGTATATACATGTATTTAATTCAAACACATCACAGTGGACCTATAATAAATGCGGGACCTTTTTTATTGTTATTTCCTGCCCACTATGCACCACTATCCCCTGTTGAAATTACGCCACTGTTCCTTTTCATTGTCTATACCCGGTGGACTTTGTGTGTATACAAAAGGGAAACAGCATGGTTCTCTGGTGCTCCATCAACTACAAATGCAGTTTCACAATGAGCAGGGTGGCTTAGCTAAACCTTGCCATCAGCAGGACTCAGATTGAGAGGGTGGAAATTAATCTGACAGCATGCTTTCAAAAGCGACCCTGGAGCTAAAGGACACACATAGGCTAATACTGTATGCGTTTCTATGTTTCTTTAGCTTCATGGGTTTTAATTATTATTAAATTATTAGTCACCTGAATTATGTTTAGGTAATGGTACTATTTTGATTGTTTTCATCCAGACATTTTATTTTATTTATGGTTTGACTAATTTGCAAATATTGCATTATACTGCAAAGCCATCAGAAATTAGAAGATCTTATGAAAACAATTCTGGAAAACATATTTTTTTAAATACCCATTTCTCATTTTTAAATAATCATCCTAAAGATTTAATAAATAATACAGGAATAATAATAATACTAAAAATAATAATAATACTTCAACTGTTAATAATATTTATTAACAAATGAATATACATACGGGTGGTATAGACTGTATATCCAGTGGCTGGACAAGGCTAACAAAGCATCAACCTCCAGTTGTGGAGAACAACACTGCATACCAAGGTGATGCATTCTCCTGGCTGCTGTTCTGCATAGGCCACAACCCCATCAGCCAGATCATCGCAAGGTGTGGATATTGATACAGATTCAGAAGAGTGACCATCAGCCACCTCCTATGCATGGATGACATCAAGCTATATATGAACAAGACATTGAGTCTCACCAGGCTCTACAGCAACAACATAAGACTGTCATTTGGACTGGATAAGTGTGGCCGTAGGGTGGCAGAGAGAGAAGATCTTCAAGACTGATGGGTTGAGTTACCAGAAGATGTACACACATACAACACAGCCATAAGCCTTAATACCTACTACCCTTGGGCAAGATCATGAGACACCACAACATTGACTTTCACTGCTATGCAGATGACATCCAGCTCTATATCTCAACTGAACCCACCTCATCCCTCCCACCAATCTCCCTCACCAACTGCCTTCACGACATCCAGAGCTGGATGACTCTAAAAGCCCACAAACTAAACAACAGCAAGACAGAGGTCCTGCTCATTGGCTCCATATCCACTCTCTCCACACAAGACAACTCCATCCTGAACATTGCCGGTCTTGCCACCCCACTGTCAGCAACCGTGAAAAGTCTTGGCGTCACCTTTGATAACTCCCTCATTCGAATCACACATCTAAGCCATTAACCGGGCATCCTTCTTCCACCTCCGCAACATATCTAGACTCCGTCCCTCACTCTAGTACTCAAGAATCTAAGCCGTCATCCACACCTTTGTCACTTCACGTCTGCAACTCTCTTCTCTCTGGCATCCCAACCGAACTCATCAATAGATTCCAATTAGTACAGAAATCTGCTGCCAGAATCCTCACAAACACAAGATCAACGGATCACATCACTTTTTGGATTCAGCTGCATTGGCTTCCTACAAAATTCTGCATAAACTTCAAGGTTCTCCTCCTTACATACAAGGCCCTCCACAATCTGGTTCCCTCCTACCTTTCTGACCTTCTCCTGGCATATAATGAATCCCGATCTCTCCGCTCATCCTCTGCAGGTCTTCTCGTCACCCCCCCCATTCCACTTCTCCACAACTGGGCTGAAAGACATTGACATGCATGCCATGCCAGTCATCAGATACCCAGCTGGAATAGTAAGGTGCCCACAGGAGGAGGGCAACTGATGCAAAGACACACACACTACTGAAACACTAGAAGGCGATGAGGAAGAGAAGGCGTTGTGGAAGAGTAAGCCCGTCCATGAGATGTATCATCAGCAAATAGGGGAAGAGGTTGACATCAAGACATCCTACCAGTGAAAGGCCGGTCTGAAGGACAGTACAGAGGCTCTGACCATGGCAGCAGGCCCTAAGCATAGAAGCAGGGATCTACGACAACAGACAAGTACCAAGGTGCAGGCTTTGCAGATGCCCCTGAGACAGTCCAGCACACAGTAGCAGGGTGTAAAATGAATTTTTATTGTAATCAACTGAAATAAAATCATTTATTCAATTCATCTTAACTAATCACACAAACGGATAAGCAATGTATTTTACATCATCTTTTGCTATCAGTTTTGTGCATACACTATCCATAACTGTAACCCTTCATACTTGAGCATTTTAATTGGTTAGATATCAATTCTTGTGTCTGTGACACAAGTCTTCCACTTGTCCTTTATCACTTGCCAACCCCTTTAGTGCATGAAGCCAGTATGAATCAGAAACCATGTATTCATCTAAGCGGCTTTGATGGGCCTATGTCGTCAACTTGTGGGAAACAAGACTGAGCACTGTATTGACACTGACTGGGTGAGAAGGATTATCGCTGGAGGGGACAGTTTAATGCTGTCCAGTTGTAAAGACAGCGGACATGAATGGCAGAACGAAATGGGTTAATCATGAAAGAATGCATTAATGACATTTATTTCATACACTTAAACAACACATTTTTGGGTAAGGTATAAAAGTTCATGTTGATAATTCCATTGCTTGAATTATAGGCTATCCATGAATGAATGATTATTACAAAGGCATCTTTAGGCCACCAATATAAATTTCTAGGTCATTATTCAGTATCTCAGTACAATAAATTATAGCCTCTGCTACATTCTATGACAACAGCTTAGTGGATGATGCACAATCGGTCTAATTGGTCATGAGCAACTATACAGTAGTACATTGACACTTGGCAACAACTCCCACTTACTGGTTCAAAACCACAAAACAGCACCCCAAGGTTATTTACATAATGCTGTTTGAGCAAATGACAAATGCTTCATTACCTTGAAACACTGTTGAGGAATTCATTTTTCAGCTTAATTCTTTATTGGTGGCTTCTATAGGCCAACTGTGATATAATGAACCAATACAAAAAACCCTTCTAATGGAAGGTTATGGGTTCTCAATGGACAGACAGACAGCGTCATCTGGCGTTAAGATCCCACTGTTGTCTATGCTAACCTTAGCATCCACTGACACCCTTAAGGCTCTGCTTTCTTATTGACCTAAAAGGACAGCCCAAAAGAGACTCAACAACTGCCTGGCGACACATTTTACACAATTTGCAAAGAATAAGAAACTTGGTTCTTTAACACATGTTGGCTAAAATGTCAGAATTTAGTTACACAACCATTACAATAGTTGTTTGAGCTCTAAACGTCTTCATAGGGAAAGTGTGATTCTTATATTAGCTGTGATGCATTGTCATGAAGTCAACTGAGTATACCAACAAAATGAATTGGATATCCCTGTGAAGTATCTCAGATCTATACTCACCGAATAGAGACCTTTAACTCTCTAATGTCCTTAGCTCTCATTTTACGACTGAAGGACCAGTCAAGCCACAGCTTAGTAAAAATATGGAAATATAAATGCAGTATAATTCATGGAATGCCCGTATAAAGTTACCTTGGCAATAGGTACTATATTATTATCAGAAGGCATGAAATTGTTTCTAAGCAACAGCCATGGTACAGGATTATGTAGTTGGATTGTCTATTAATGAATGCACCGATTACCAAATACCATGGCGAACATACAGTAAGGTTATGTGTGATAATTAAAATACATGTTTAATTTATACTTTAAACACCTAAGACAATTAAAATATATCAATCTTACAGTACTACTGATTCAGTGGCATATGTAATTCATGTAACACTTCCATATGTAACACAATCCATATTTGCCCCATCTTTCTAATCTTCTGTATAACCTATAATTTCACTAATTTTAAGTTGAGCAGAATCATTAAGTTTTCATGTTAAAGAATGCACAAACCAGACAAAATATGAATGAGGTATAGTATTCAGAGCTGAAAAACAACTGCTTTAATTGCATCTCTATTATTGCTGCACAGGGGTAAAACTACAAAAGCTAGAAATAGTTTGGAGCACTGAGAAGCTCTAACCACTGTGGGGTAGTGTTTCTCTTTACAAGAGTTTAGAGTCAGTGTTAAAGAGACAGGAAATAACTGACAAAAAGTGAAACATTTTACAGGGAGAAGGATGAACAGCTAAACTGACTGTGCTGAACATTCTGCACAATATTATTACACCCATGGGAGCTACTGTATCTGTTCTCAATTTCCCATCATAATTATTTTATGACATAGGCTACTGGCTTTTTAAAGGGAAAAAAAATCTAACTAGTGGTTGAGTTGTCTCAGCCTCTTCCGTCCATTAGCACTACGTCACATGCAACTCTGCTGAACGTCTGATGCATAGGCCCCATTTAAGATCGACAGCACTCTCTGAAATTGAGAAGTAGATTTTCACTGGCTGCTAGCATTGTCTCTCACAAAGTCTGTATCTGTAATTACGGTGCGACGGTAGTACATTTGCCTGCTTTATTTACTAATTTCAGTTGTTACATTGATTTTAAGCACTAACAGTAGCCTACTTATCTTACAGAACAATAGCTGAAAGCTGCCAGTCATCTCGCTAGGTTTCTCAATAAATTCCCCTGTATAAGTTTAATGTCCAACTTTTTCAATGAGTTAGGTATTTGGTTGTTGTGCATGTCAATCAAAAATACTTCTCCTGTCAAGTAGGTGGTTCTTGATGCAGTTAGACAGCACTGTGTCTCAGACTTTATGTAAGTAAAGGTTGGCTCTGCGAGAGTAGTGGTTGAGGTACACTATTGGAAACATGGATTCGCTGGAAACCATCATACACCCACTGCGATCTAAACCATCCATCCATCCATCTTCTCTCGTTAATCCGGAGTTGAGTCGTGGGGGCAGCAGCTCCAGCAAGGGACCCCAAACTTTCCTTTCCCGAGCCACATTAGCAAGCTCTGACTGGGGGATCCCGAGAAGTTCCCAAGCCAGTGTGGAGATATAATCTCTCCACCTAGTCCTGGGTCTTCCCGGAGGCCTCCTCCCAGCTGGACATGCCTGGAACACCTCCCAAGGAAGGCGCCCATAGGGCATCCTTACTAGATGCGTGTACCACCTCAACAGGCTCCTTTCGACGTAAAGGAGCAGTGGCTCTACTCCGAGTTCTTGACGAATAGCCAAGCTTCTCACCCTAAAGGAGAAGGATTTTTGCCTTCCGTCTCAGCTCTCTTTTCGTCAGTGCGGTAAAGTGATTGCAATACTGCTCCCGCTGCTCAGATTCTCCGGCCAATGTACCCTCACTTGCGAACAAGACCACAAGATACTTCAACTACTTCATTTGAGGTAAGAACTCATTCCCTACCCGGAGTAGGCACTCCATCGGTTTCCTGCTGAGAACCATAGCCTCTGATTTTGCGATGCTAATCCTCATCCCAGCCGATCCAACATTCAAAGGACAAGGCCCCTGACTTTCACCGCCACCTATGTGACAGCGCACCCTACGCCTCACGGTTCCTCCGGCGAGCCCTCCCTCTGAGCCTGGCTCCAGACGGGGGCACCGGACTTCCTCCGGGCAGGGTAAATCCTTCTCTTTTTAGATTTTTCATGGGAGTCTTCTGAACCATTCTTAGTCTGGCCCCTCCCCTAAGACCACTTTGCCTTGGGAGACCCTACCAGGAGCACCAGGCTCCAGACAACACAACCCTCAGGTTCATAGGGGCACCCAAACCTCTCAACCACAATAAGGTGATGGTTCACGGAGAGGTCTAGAGAGATTTAAACCAGAAAAGTGTAAAGCACCTATAATATAGCACCTACTAATATGCATGCTCCATGAATGTACAAAGATGAAATTGTTTGGCAGGCAAATCAACCAACCAGATGAAACCCAATGAGAAGTTACATAGATATTTGTTAATTTTATGTTGCGGCAATAGGTAATGTGAGTATGTAGCTTTTTTGTATAAATATGTATGTATTGTATATTCCAGAGATAGCAGAATTGTCTTTGCTCTAACATGGGTTGATTATTAAATGTACAGTGTACACATTTGTATAGTGATAAAGGTGATAGAATGCACAGTATAAAATGTATGCCACTACATTTGACTATGTGAAACACTGGCTGAAAAAGTCCCACACAAAGAGAGGCACGATGCAAAAGGAACACCAGCGTGCGACGTGTCATGCACTATTCTCATGCCTATTTGAGCTTGGCCGTGCAATTCATCAGCACAGGCACACACACACAATATACAGGTTTATGCAGAGGGCACTGTACACTGCCCATGTCAGCTGTAGGGCTGTATGTATGGTTTATATAGCATATATCCCTGCTAAATTCCACATGCATAGTTCCCCAAAGACACCATGTTCAAATTCCTCAGGATAGGCCTGCTATGTTTGTTCATAGCACCATGCCGTTTCGTTTATTCTCTCTTAGTACTGTATTAATAGTAATAATCAACATCACACATTATGGACAGAATATGAGCACATTCCGGAATACAATGATATTTGTTTAAAACCTGTTTAGCCATTTCTGATATCACATTGGTTTATCCTCAAAGGTTACTGTATGTTGAAAATACTTCAGATTGTTTGGATGAAGCTGAACCAAGACACATCCAAGAAAAGACAGGAAAATGCTGCACAAGGCAGAACCAGCAAATCTTTCTGGATTTATTCTGGAAACTATAGGATTTTTAAAAACTATTACAAATTGTATTGTGCCATTTCATGTGTAATAAGGCAATGCATATACAATGTCTCTCCAATTGGCACATCATTAACCATGCCAGAGAAAACCAAATTAAAGTGATTTCAAATGCAAATTTGATCAAGAACCAGGCTTACTACCTGTATGTAGGGCTGTCCCGAAAACCATTTTACAGGTTTCGAATACTTGATGGTATTTCCGAACGAGTATTCGAATACTCCTTCTCAAAACAAACATTAAAAACACTCAACTATAATTATGAAGTATAACAAAAATTAATCTCTGATTCCTAGTTTCACTGAGCACACGTGTAAACATAGCCATGCACTTTGATTGACATGTCAATTGAGCCAGTCAGAGCTGTCAAATAGCATATACCTCTTGTATTAGCCAATAAGAGTGTGTGTTGAATGAATAGCCCCGCTCTCTTACAAACAGAGCCAATTGCAATCAAATGTGTTGATGACAGTGTAACGCAGGCAATTACATTTCAACATGTGGGTTTATATGGAGATAGTAGGGATTAATGGGAAAACATGCATGCATAATGTAAAAAAACGAATACTCGAATCCCAATATTTAAATCGAATACATACCCAACATAAGAATATCCGAATAATTGAATATTTCAAAATCTTGCTGTTCTATACTGTATGTATAGCCTAGTTCACAAAATAAAGCAAAAGTAGCTATTGTCAACAAAGGCAGATAGGGTTAGTCATTCTTGCTAACTTCAAGCTCAAATCAAAACAGTATCGCTCGTGGTCCTCCGCAGCAGTGCATCACACGTCGAAATGCATTGTGAAGCAAAGCATAGTGCTACGGCTTTGTTGATACCAACTGTGTTTGCCACTTTGTTTATTTTACTTTACGGGGCCAGGGCTGTGTAGAAGTAGCCTACCAGCTTCTCTGTTACATGTACAGGTTACATGCATAGCGGTAAGTGAAATGCATGGATATATGTTGAATTTGACAAAAAATGTATTAATTTACATTTAGCTTGCAATAGCTGACTACCTTTAAATATAAGTGGTAGAGCTGCAGAACTCCAATTTCTGCTTGCTTTTTGTCTGGAATCATCCATCCATCCATCTTCATCCGCTTATCCAAAGTCGGGTCGCGGGGGCAGCAGCTTCAGCAGGGAACCCCAAATCCCCCTTTCCCGAGCCACATTGGAAAGCTCTGACTGGGGGATCCCGAAGCGTTCCCAGGCCAGTGTGGAGATATAATCT
>JAODLL010002787.1:0-12151 GCA_026546735.1 Forbesichthys agassizii | reverse complement strand
GTGTGTGTGTGTGTGTGTGTGTGTGTGTGTGTGTGTGTGTGTGTGTGTGTGTGTGTGCGTGCGTGCGTGCGTGCATGCGTGGCGTGCGTGGGAGCGCGTTTGCAATACATATGATTAGGTATACTCACTCCCTTATCCACGATGCGTATGTCGATAAAGTGCTTGAGGATATCCTTTCTGCGAATCCGCTGCGGTAACCGTATAGAGAGCTCTCTCAGGGCGGGGGTTTGCGGGCTCCACGAAGCGTCGAGGTGCCACGGGGAGTGGGCACAGGTCAGCAAGTCAACAAGCGCGTCTTGATCCTGTTTATCTGCGCCCTGGTCGTCTCCTCCGGCAAGTTTAGGCGTACGTGCCTTGCTCTTAAAACAAATTGCGAATATTACTTGTAGACCAAATTAACAGTGTTTAAAGGCAGCCGAAATGCCTACACTAGTTAGGCCTAATAAAGTAGGCTAGTGTCGCGGAAACTACAAAATTCTGCCCAAGCTCACCATTTGTGATTGAAAATGTTCCGGGGGAGGGGTGGGGAAGGGTGCGCTTAAACGCAATTTAAGAGCCCGGGAAGGGTCCTGTCAACAATAGGCCTATAGGATCGTCAAATAAATAAATATGCCTACCTTTTACCAGTTAAATTGCATAGGCAAAGTATTATACTGGTTTAAAATGAACTCACCCAATTGCCTTTTCCACACGGAAAGTTATTCAGGCATAGACTACGAAGATGCCTTTCCAGCACAGACGAAAGTGTGCAGGAACTCATACCGGTGGGTATAGCCTGTATCTATTACAGCAAACAGTAAATGAATATAGGCAATGCGCCACTGGTCTCTGTAGGCCTAGCCTACTACCTGCCTGTCTCATCGGCAGACAGTTTACAAGTCCGATGTTGCCTGGCAACGTCAGAAGGCTCTTTAAATCTATATGTATGCAGGTTGGGTTGGGTCGGTCTTTGTACAGTGGATTTTGGTCTACCTGACTATCGTTTGTGGAGGGCCACACTATATTAGCCTATCTGTTTGCATCCCTGCTCTACAAACTGAAACTGCAGTAGGCCTATGCTATGGGTTAAGCTTATCGCCATAACTGTCGCTCAGTGGTGCTCCCTTGTGGCAAAGGCGGGTGTTTACCTGTTGTTATACATAACAGTAAGTCCTGCATACTGTAGTCTACATTCTCCTTCTCACTAATGGTAGGGAACCAGTCTCAGGTGACTTTGAACACGAGGCAGAGGAGACGCTCAGAGGCCAATGCATTTTTTTGCAGTCATGTTTGAAAACATAGGCTACACAGGCACAGCAATAGCCTACTGAACAAAGAACTGTTTCCTGAGAGATTATAACAATGAAAAACAGTAATGTAAATGTTCCCCTTCTAGGCAAGAGAGAGAAAGGCATAATACTTTGAAAAACAATTAGCCAGCAGATATGCTACCTGGGGATGTTTATATTCATAATTTACATGCTGGTTTATATGTGCCTTATTCAAAAGAATAACTTTTAAACCCCATTGTCATTCAATTAGTGCAGGTTTAGGACATGTTGCCTCTTATAAGAATAACAAATCATGATGTAGCTGTTTGCTGTGCTGTGCATCTTACAAACCAATATCTGCTGTATGGAAGCGCTTTTTGGCAATATTTTTACCTGTGTTTTAGGTTTTTGTGTTATCACTAAGGAACAGGTTGGTAAATATAATTTACAGCACTAAATTAATGTTTTGTAGTGTCCACATGAAAAACTAAGGTCTCTTTAATGCACACTTCCTAGCCTATAGAGCATGGTACTCCTATGCAAATGATTACCATGGCACACATTTCCGAGCACAAATGTAATGACGTGTTCATGTGATAAACATCTGATTTACATAGCCACATTAAAGCAAAAACGATCTTTAAAGTGATTATTTGATGGAGAGGGATCCCCATCTCTAGCAATATGGAAACAAGTAGTTCTAAGCAGATAATGCTTAGAAGTCCCAGTGTAGGACATAAATATGGGACATGCAGTTGTTTAACAGGCAAACACTAATGACACCATGGTTCTCAGTCAAGGTACACAGGTTTCTAAGATGGAAAGTACTTTTTATAAAGTGCTGATCAATAGAGGAACTAGTTCAAGTATACGATCATCATCTGTCAATTTAATTAACTTTTTTCTTATAACTCTACATGGTTTGTGTATTACCTTTCACAGGATTACTATTTTCATATTTTGTAATGATGCAGATCTTCACCTCGGTTTCTCGGCCACTTGAACTGAAGACAGGAACTTTCAATGTTTCTGAAACACTGAGAAACATGATCGATGTTATGGGGATGGCCTCTGTTGTAATAGAAAGTCTAGAAGAGCAATACGTAAGTAAATTAATATATATTTAAACACAGACACACACACACACACACACACACACACACACACACACACACACACACAGACATACACACAGACATTATATACAAAATGTTTTTTCAAAATTAAAAACAGTGTAATATGCTTTTATAAAGATAATGTCATATCATTTAATTATATACCCTTATGTACAGTTTGTACATAAGAAGTATACATTGGCCCAGGGATAACTCTTGCCTGATGATAAATTATAAACTAATTATGCATTGTGTAGCAATTAACTAACTACCCTGTATTAGTCCAGTATACTCATTTATACAGAAAGAATAATCCCATCGCGTATAGGCTACTGTATCTTGGTGCAGTATGACTAAACACTACTAAACACTACTTCTACACATCGTTGTGTAAAAGTAGCTACACGGGACAACTTGTACTACAGTGGCTGTTAGATAAACAATAACTGTATAGATAATACATCATCATTTAACCCTTTTACCTTTACATTACTATTGCTATTTCTTTGATCTCTTCATTAGACATTCAGTTACCACTGAATTAGCTAATTATAAAGACATAATAAAAACAGTTAATGCTATTCTATTGCTGTGTACAGACTAGTCCCCTACTAACATTTCAACAACATTTCTTCTTAGATCACAGAGGCCTTTATGGAACATGCACCAAACACAACTGAGCTGATAGAGGGGATTATTCTGCCAGTGACAAATATATCAGAAAACATCACCGCTTCAGCCTGTGCAATCATAAAATACCTTACTAATCTTCCACCAATTATTACAGAGTTTTTTAGTCAGTCAGATGACATCGTTACTGACATTGAATCAGTGGCGAGGCAACTTGTATCAGCACTTTGGGTGCTGTCTGAAAATATAACTGACTGTGACGTGGCATATGTCAGTCCTTCATATGCATTTGAGAGGAAAATGATGGGCTACAGAATCATAACTAATGTCAGAAAGTGGATTGAAGGTGTCATTAATATGTATATGTAATATGTGTACTACTGAATCTATATTATTTACACTATTTATTAATATTATTTATTTATTGATTGATTGATTTATTATTTATTTATTTATTTTCTTATGAATTTATTGATTTGGTTATGTTTAATTGTTTAAAGGTACACTCTCTGATTTGTGTCCAGAATCACCAATGTGGTATAAACCAGTATTAACAAAAGTAATGTTGTTTTGGTTTGAACCTGAATAGTGATTGGCTGGCTAACATCTCTACTCCTCCTCTTCCTCCAGAGCTCATAGGCTCACATGTTTGCTATGCTACCCTGTACAGCCAAGAGCACTTTGCTTTTATGCACAGTCAAACCATTAACAGTGAGCTAGGAAGTTCAGGGTCTGCTATAATGCAATCAAAGAGTGTTCCTTTTATTGTATTAATCTTTTGTTCCCGTCATTATTTATTTATTATGTATACATATTTATACATATTTATTTAGATGTATACTTTTTTTTCATTCTTATTTAAGGATTTAATGATTTCATGACAATCTAAGCTCACAGTGTTATACCGTATTGCCTTGAAAAGACAATAGCTAAATAAAACACAAATAACAGTGGGCAGAAACAGTTACAATAACACTAGAACAAAATACATCACATAAAAGTGAGTTGATTAAGAAAAAATTAAAGCCATATTTTTCATATGATGCCAAAAATAAAGGCATGACATATGAATACAAATGTGAATACAAAATGTAGACCATGAAAATAACTGTGACATCATTGGGTACTGTAGCCATAAATAAATACTGATAGGCAGTATTAAACATGTAGAAACTCTTGTTTCAAATAGTCCAATGTGAAATTACTTCAGTTTTTTGTTAATAACACTGATGATTTTGTAACACCACAGTGGGATATGCAAATGAAATGTCATTGTTATGGAATGTAAAAGTAAGTGAACTAAAGCAATAGTTTCTAATATCAATTCATGTATTCTTGTATTATAAATGTTACTTATTTTATTTGTATGAAGTTGGTGTGCATTTAAGGCCCTTGAGGGCCAAGCAATAGGTGACAGAAACAAGACAATAATGCTATTAATGTTATGAAACGCTTGTTTCCTTTTATCCAAACACACATTCATTATAGTTTCACAAATACACGTCATACAAAGTACATTTGAAGTGCAGGAAAGCTTCAAAAGGATGTCCTCACTGCTTCTACCATCAGAGGAAAGATCCCATATTCTCATGCTGTCGTTTTGTAGCTGTCTTTTTTGTTTGTCGTTAGTTAAAGCAAATATTCCTTGAAATACATCTATGAATTAAGTAACACAAAATAATGTCAGGGTCAGACAAACATAAAGATGGATATTGACCATCTCTAAATGAACATCCTAGATTTTAGTTTCTTGAAATTCTACAAAATCCCCAAACAAAAAACTTAAATATTTGCTATTACTAATACTTCAAAGCTCTGCTACTCCACAGGAAAGAATATGATACAACTGAAAGAGTGCCGTGTTCTCTAACATTTTTATCAACTTTCTATTGAATGGATGTTGTTCTCGACTTGGCTCTCTTTAAGGTAAGCACTTGGCACATTCCTCAAAGGTGGCTTCAGGGATTCTGGAGAAAGATAGCAGATATTTGAATTCATTTACCACTTTTTTTGTATTCCCATGTACAGCAGCAGGTACTCTATCGATGGGGATCTATTAACAGTTCATAGAGTTCTATAGGTTGGAGGAACCAGGGCCATGTGACAATATTGCTAAGTGTTTCCTCTCCACCTCTCCATGTTACCTGACAGCTGACCTGGACCTGGTCACAGAGCTCACAATCAAACTGATGGGACTCCAGCTTTGACCTGGAACAACGGCTATATAATGGAAAAACAGACAACCTGGGCTGGTATTCACAAATCATCTTAAGGCTTTAGCCATAACCGGTAGCTCCTAAATTTGTGAAAAGTTAGGGGTAGTAAAGAGGACTCCCTAACTGCTCCTAAGTCACTAAGACCAACTTCTAAATGGCAAATGCAGAGTCAATGCCCCCTCCCTGTTTTACTGAAAAAATAGCTATAACATTATACAAGTATTTGCAATTTTACGTTCATGAAACCATAGCAACGGTATCACACCTATTCTGTTATCTTAAGAGTTCTCCCAGTTCCTAAGTAAAATTAGGTCACAGCAGATTTGTAAATAAAATGTAGGAGGAAGCATTTAGTTGTGAACCTTCGGAGCTATTTAAGAGTACAGCGATAATATAAAATGCTTGGTTAATACCAGCCGAGGACTGTAACGTCCCTACTTTTACCGATTACGAAGGTTTAGTCTAGTTAAAGTCTAGTTACTGTACCATACTAAAGACACACTTACACTCTTTAGCGTTTGAGTAAGTTCTGGGACGCTGTGCTAAAGCGGTCATGTTTGTTGTTTTATTGTTTTACTATATTTATTGTTACTTGCATTGATGTGTACAGCACTTTGGTCAGCATTGGCTGTTTTTAAATGTGCTTTATAAATAAACTGACTTGAATTGACGTATGTAAAATTCAGCTATAAATGGTGTAAATGGCTGGAAAAATCTTGATTCTGTTATACTCTGTTGTGCTACCTACTAATGATTAATATTTACGAACATTCATGAATAATTGCTTTTGGAACACCTCATAAATATAATGTAGTGTTTACTTATATTGGGTGTGAAGCTTGAGGGTTCTCTGCAAATGTCATTCAACTGTAACAAGCCATTCAAATAAAGTACATGAAACATATCCAGAAGTTACTGCTTTAATTTTGTGAACGAGAATCACTGAAGTCTAACTTTAAACTGTCTGGATAAAGACACACATTATAAAGAGGTCAACAGAAACATTCAAATGCAAAATGTGTGCAAATCAAACCAAAAATATGTACAAGTAACTTTGAAGAATAATAATGGCAGAAAATAATACCTGCAAATCTATAGTGTACATTATCCAAAATCTATCTTTTACCCTTATTGAAAACTGGACGTATTAGGTCAGGTCAAACTTGCTGCTTTATAACATAGACATATCACGGAAATTGACTCAAAAGGTAGAAGAGAAAAAAAATTGATATAAACACAAACTATGAACTTCATGCTTAATGATCCTCAAACAGATATTTATTTGTATGTAGGCTACAAGAGTTGGATTCCAACAACCACGGCCTGTTAGATTTGAATAAAAAGGACATCTGTGGCAAAATCATAATCTTAAAAAAGGAAGGCCCTTTTAAAATAGTCTTTCTAGTAATCCATTACAATAAATTGTTTTTTGCTAGAACAGTAAACGTTTCATCAAAAACAAATAAATACAGAAACAGCAAAAGCCCAGATAAGACCGCCTGAGGAGTATTCAACAAGACAAACCTAACATCAAATAATCTCCCCATCAGAGTTAACTGCATGATACATCACACATGAGTCATTCTGACCCACAGCCTACACAAATAAAGCTAAAAAACCTAAAAGATAATGTATACGAACAAGCAATTGCCGTTTCTCGACATGGCTTCAAACCTATTTAAACATACTGTACTTTGTTGAGGAACACATCTGCTAAATATAACACACCCAACTATAAAAGCCCAAAGACCTTTTATCAGTTTTGTAGGACCGTCATTACAGCGCGCTCCACACACACACACACACACACACATGCACTCACACAACTTGATTATACACAACCTATCTTCACAGCTATCGTGAGAAAGCTCCTGATTTGTTTGTTCATAAAGGAGTCACTTGATGATGCTCAGCCCTGAGAAGAGTCTAGTACTAATACCACGTCAGCTTAGTACTAATACCACGTCAGCTAAGCTCTAAACAACAACGTGCGTGCCTGTTGGCTCCATTTCTGTTTGTGTAACACCTGAGTTGTGATTTGTCAAAACAAATTGAGCAGTACAAAACAAATGTTCCGCATGGATGTATGAGATGCTAACGGTGTCTAGACACATTAGGGTTGGTGTGAAAAAAACAACTAAATATAATAATAATAATAATCGCTGTGATGTGATGCATCTTGCCATTGTTGTGTAGGTACACCCCAGTATGTACCATCAGTAGCTGCAATGCTACTGGAGGAATTCTACATAGATCTACAAAGTTATAGGGTGTTGTTCTAGAGCGAAGTTTCAAACTGAAACAGCGGTGCGTTTGTAGTGTTGGTTTCAATCACATGGCTCAATACTGGACACAAATTAAGGAGCCCGCCTATAGTGGCTCAGAGCATACACATCATTATAGGGAACCAAGCTCATACGGTAAAAGTCACTTAGGAAACAACATAAAATAAAAAAATAATGTTATGTGTTTGCTATTTTTCCCCTTTTAAACCTGATGTTGTTCGTATACATCACAAACATTTTCTTCTTAATAATAAACGCAAAAGCACCTCTTGAGCAACTCAAACTCATGATAAAAACAATGGTATGCTCTCGATTAAGGTAATATGTAAAGAGACGTGCATGTATTCATCACGTAAACGTGCATTTGTGAAGGAAGTAAGAAAACATGCGGAAGACATATGGTGCTTTGAACGGTCAATAGCATGATGCCATGTCACCACATTGACTGCGATGGCATTGTGTGGGCTAGGGTTCGCGCTGTACATCTGTCACAGCTGCAGGTCCCCACAAGGCATTTGGGTAATAGTGACAGCCTGCCTCGCTTCTTCTGGAAGTACAGTCGGGTCATTAAGAATAGATGTACTTGTACACAGCTGGCGAAGAGTGCAGAGTACCACTGAAAACACACACACACACACACACACACAAACCCCAATGTATCAGGTAACTCCAGAATGTAAACATTTGAGCACAGTAATATGATTATGTTGTACTTCACTTGCACTATTACTACTTAAAGTATCTAGCACTGCACTATTTGGTTCTTAAGCATTTAGATCAATGATGATCCCAACAAGAAATGACAACTGCGTCCGGTGTTAACACTACAGGCTTGTGTACCAATGGCCTCAATTGTCTACTAAAAACAATCTATGTCAGCATCTGGACCTGCGTACATTGAGGTAAGGAGGCCACAGCTTTCACATTTTGAGAAAAGATCCCATCTGCTTTAAGAAGCCAGATAGCAGTTGTGAGCTCAGCGATAGCCACCAACAGATAGTGAAAGCCGAGGAATATACAAAAAAAAAAAAATTTTCACACGGTCAAACGGATTACCCTCCAGGATGTAAGCATTACCGTGGAACTACACCAGGATAACCTCAGAGGGTTCACCACAAGGTGTGAAACACTGATAAGACTCAAGAAAATAGCCGCAAGACTAGTTAGCTTCAACGCCGGTATACATTTAGTTTATTATGTATATATTTGGGTTTAAATGTGTCTCGTTTCTAGAATGTACAGTATATTTCTGCCTTGTTCAAATGTTTATTACTATAGTACAGTATACTGTATATGCCTCAGCAACATTATTTATCTCTTTGTATTTTCCTATTTGCCATGTAAGATGTCCTTGAGTGTTTAGAAAGGCATCCTAAATAAACTGTATGGTTATTATTATTAGCCAGTGAAGCCCAGTGTCTACTTATGTGATGCCTTTGGCTTGCAGACTTCAGGCAGTCATTGAGTACTCAATAAGAAGCGTTTATTTAAGATTAAGGTAATCTGTCCAATTGCCAGTCCAATATGGTGGTGCAAAGAGCCAAGACAGTCATCTTTGGTTAATGTGGTGGGTTTGTCTGAAGCATCACAGTCTTTTGGGCACTTCAGAAAGTCAGGTTGACATATTTCTGATGTCAGATGTCATCAAATGACTAATCATTGTCAATCAAATGATTGTCATCATCATAAAGGCTGTCATCATCATCATCATTAAGGAGACCATGGTTCCACTTATCACGCAGTTAGTAGGGATTACGGTTAGGGTGAGTAGTTTCCTGTAGCAGTTATGAAAGAGGATTTTCCTCTAGTTTTCACACTGCTCTACATACTAGCAGTGTGGTATTTCATATTGCAATATTGAGGTTTAGGGTGCCAACTAGAGCAATGACAATTTCTGGTTTGCATCCACTATACAATACAGAAACTGAACCACAATGCCTTGTACCTTTGCTTGTATAAAGCGGAATGTTACCTTTTTTTTTCTTTTAAACACTCATCCCTAAAGCTTCCATAAATCAACACCTAGTACTTATTGGTCATTCACTTCCATTGTTTCTCAAAAAAATGCATCATGCAACATACTGATCTCCATACTCTACTGGTAGTACTATATTCGGTATACATGTACTTAAACATGTACATCTGAATACATGCTAAACACAACCACAATGTGATTGTGCAAACACAAAGGGACTACCGTACGGTAGGTTACGCATACTGTACGGTAGATTACGCATACTGTACGGTAGATTACGCATACCGTACGGTAGGTTACGCATACTGTACGGTAGATTACGCATACTGTATGGTAAGTTACGCATACCGTACGGTAGGTTACGCATACCGTACGGTACGTTACGCATACCGTACGGTACTACCAGCGAAGAGGACCTTGTAGACACATTAGAAGTATGCTTTTGAGAAAGAGTGGAAGACAGTTTTTGAAGAACACTTTCTTACTAGGGCTGTCCCGAATACCATTTCACAGGTTTCGAATACTTGATGGTATTTTCAAACGAGTATTCGAATACTCTCTCAAAAACACCATTAAAAACATTCAATTATAATAAAGAAGTATAACAGAAATCATATTTGATTCCTCCTGTATTACCTAATAAGAGCGTTGTGCGTTGAATGAATAGCCTCGCTCTCTTCTTACAAACAGAGCCAATTGCAATCAATTGTGTTGATAACAGTGTAGGGCAGGTTTATATGGAGACAGTAGGGAGTAATGGGAAAGTATGCATGCATAATGTGGAAAAAAAACGAATACGCGAATCCCAATATTTAAATCGAATACATACCCAACAAACGAATACCCAAATAATTGAATATATGGGGCCAGCCCTATATGATACACAATTTAAATTTTGAGAGCACACCAAGAATTCGGCCCCCAGCACACAGTTTGGTGCGATAAAAACACTGAAGTTCATTGAGTCTTACTTACTAGGTCTTAGTGCAGGAAGGGAACAGTGTAGGTCAAACCACTGCAGTGTGGAGTGACACAGCTCTTCTTTGCTTGTAGTGGACACGTTCCCATTGAAAGACTCAAAAAGGGGATTTAGGATGATGCTGAACTAGAATAGAAAGGTCAAGGGTCAACAGAAAAGGAGTTCCATTCAAGTCTAATTTGTAGTTTAAAGACACTACTTTGGCCGTTTTCTCAAGACTTGAGATGGTTCTATCTCCCATAGTGGGTTCTCATGTTTGAGAAGAACACAATGAAATCCACAATCTAAGATGTCGCGTTATCTACTGATTCACAAGGTTTTGTTTGTTTTACTTGTTACTGAGTACTGCATTGCAACATGGAGGTAGAGATGATATGGCATGAGGAAATTAACCTAAGCATTTTAAAAGTGGAAAAGTGAAACTCAAGGAAACAGATTTGAACGATCATGCTCTTTACAACAAGCGCCATCAACAATCACTCAAATATACAAAATAAGTCCTCAAGGATACGATCCAGAACTTCCAGTCGTGAAGTGTGCGGCTCTTGACGTACTCGTTGAACTTATCGCGCATGTGGTCGAAGCGATGGCGCGTGACGGGCACTCCTGTAGCAGGAAGCTGCTCTTGGCACGTGCTGTGAAAAAGTGATGGTAACAGAGGAAGTTGAGCAGTAGAGCGCGGAACTCCCGTGCAGCAGATAAGAACTTAAAGGTGCACCAAGTAAGAATGGCACCTCTATCCAGCCTTCATTTGACTTCAAGATACATTTCTAAAGCCCTGAACACGGGTATATATAATATATAAGTACAACAGCATCTATAGGCCTGTACCATTTCATTGTACCCATGGAGTGTAGACTAAGCTACTGTAGCTAAGCTAAGATAGGCTGTCAGTGCTGTGGCACCATTAACCATATTCATTGTACTCTATTGATCTTATCATCTGAGTCCAACCGCCAAACTGCAGAGAAGAAGGGACTAGAGACAGGTTTTTGCCTTTGTATGTGGATCTCTTGCACGCTCACTTAGTGCCAGTGTCGGGTTGCATACGATTGTGCGCGGTACCTAATGGAGGCGTTGAGCTCCTCGATCTCCTCCCGAAGTCGCCTGGCCTCCTCCTGCATCTGATGCCTTTCCTGTTGGAGCTTCCCGATGTACTCGACTGTCTTCTGCAGCGTGGCCGCGTTGCTGATCTGCACGCACACGGGTTGAGAGTGAGAAGGTGGGCGGGGGAAGACATTCAATGCGACACAATGTACAGTCAGCAGTTCGCCCAGCGGTTTGGTCTGGTGAAGTAGATAAGTCACACAATACATGTCTGACTAATGCGTTCATTAGTCAGAGTTAGTGGGAAAAGACATGTCATAGGTTCTAGCAATATTCCGTGGGTTATTAAAGATGTGCTGCCATACGTTTGATTGGGTCTTGATGGTGGGCACAAGGCTGCACAGAGTTTTAAAGCCAATATTTATGTTGCCACGTCTCTTCTGCTCTGCAGATATGTGGGTCACCCTTGAACGACCCTGAAACACAAAGCAGGACAGAACACACAGTGTCAAGAGAAAGTGGGAACCTCCGGTGCTGAGAAATTAATAAAAAGCAATTTGCAAACTCTCCATCCATGCATCTTCATCCGCTTATCCAGAGTCGGGTCGCGGGGGCAGCAGCTCTAGCAGGGGACCCCAAACCTCCCTTTCCCGA
>JAODLL010002786.1:0-35369 GCA_026546735.1 Forbesichthys agassizii | reverse complement strand
GCCAACATTTCTAAAGAATGCTTTCAGCACCTTGTTGAATCAATGCCACGTAGAATTAAGGCAGTTCTGAAGGCGAAGGGGTCTAACACAGTATTAGTATGGTGTTCCTAATAATCCTTTAGGTGAGTGTAGGTATACTGTTAGGTACTGTACTACAAACAAACAAACAAACAAACAAACACACAAATCTGTTTTCTATTAACAAGTGGTGCCACATTGACCCCTTAAGGGGGTTATAATATAGGGGTCAATATGTTAGGTTGTTTTAACATTAAATGGTTCATACAATTATGGGAGCATAAAAATATACATAGATCCCCACTTTAAATATAATGTAAATATGCATTTCAAAAACCTAACATTAGTAAAAGAAATAATAGCATCAACAGTTTATGTACAAGTTGATTACAGTAATACAAAATGCTGACTACAGTAAAAACTTGAATTGCAACAGGTCAAGGTACCTTTGTGTAGACGGGACTTAGTCCTTGAAGTTGTCCCTGGGCCCCGTGTCTTTTGCCATGTGTCGTACATTGGGATGCTATAGTCTTTCCTGGGAGCTTGAAAGGCTTGATAACATTGACACAGAGGCAACATGCACCATTGTATGAAAGTGCCAGGAAAGCAGAACGGTCACTGTGACAACAAAGGCCGCCAGCATATTCCACAGCATGTGACACTGACAGGACAATATCATCACACATCCACACTACAAAAAAAAAGACAAACTTGTAACCTGCTTTACTCAAATACACAGAACCCCCTCACACACATATAGTAATGAGGAGTCTTTACACATGCATCCACACAAACGAACACACATGCACACGCACACACACACTCACTCTCAACTTGGCTAGAATCAATACTGTGTCAATATCTGTCTGAATATGATGATGATAACAATGGTCGATTTGGGTTTTATTTGTACAGCATTGTTTATTCAGTTAAATATAAAGAAATAATTATGTGTTTCTCTGACAGACGGTTTGTAAAAGCTAATCATTTAATATGTGTATTTTCATTGACAAGAAAGACAATATTTGTATAATTTTAGCAAATATTATCCAACCCTACTATTGAAGTAACCATTTCTTCAAGGAAAGTGGCATTTACTTACAGTAATGTTGCCTATACCTTTCATTCAGCAGTATAGAAAGCATTTTATTTTACTATAAGCTACCATAACAACAAAGTAAATGTTGTGGTGGTGTACATTAATAACTAGCACGTCAGATATGAAAGGCCTAATTTACAGCATTCATCGTGGCCCTCACTCAGTGAGCTCATTCACTCAGCTACTTTTGCATTTTCTAAATTGTGAAGGCGGGTGGAGTCAGGCTCAGAGCAGGGGTGCAGTTACACTTTAAATTAGTGTGTGATTGTAATACTCTGGTTGACCACTGGGGGATGAAGTGAATCACAGTAGGTGTGAGAGAATGTAAACTTATACACTTTCAAGAAATCTTACAAGCAAATTTTCACTTGTTCCATTGCAGATTTATTTAATTATTTTGAGCAAATATGACCTTGTATTCATAATTTTTAAACTTTGTTTTGAAGAGCTATTTTTTGTAGTGTATCCTGTCTTTGATACCTTGCCAATGGTCTCGATGCCCCGTATGAAGCAGGCATAGACAAGGCACCAGGCAGTAGCCAGATACACCACCAGACACCACCGAAAGCAGCCACTGGTCTCAATGTCGGGTGTGATGTTCAGGGTTGTACGATACCAAAAGTAGTTCACAGAGCCGCTCTGCTTCAGTCACATATCCTGAATTATAAAAACACACGCCCAAGAACAAACTGCACACTAGCAGCAGGATAGGATAATGCTGGATGGATGTTGTAGAGCAAGCCGACCAGGAAGGAGGTCATCAAGGATGCCACATCTGTAGAAGGGCAACAGGGAGGTGATGTGCTGTATGCTCAGGAGAACATAGTTGCATGGCAACTGCCAGCATTGTCAACTATAACATTAATAACTGCACCCCAGCTCTGAGCCTGACTCCACACACTACTAACTAGTGTGAGTGGGGGAAGGGGAGGGGCTGAGATGGCTATCTGGGGGTGAACACCATTAACATTAACGTTAACATTTGAATTTGATGACGTATGAACGTACTGTTCAAAACCAGCCAGGTCCTGGGGTGATTTTTAATGGACATGACCTGTAGTTCTGTTTTCAGACCATAAAATGCACAACAAAAATGAAAACATTATTTTGTCGATATTCACACCAGCATTGATGTATCTCATTACATTTCAACCGTATTATTTAGTTTACAGCAACAAAAAAAAAAGTTAGGTTGTAGTTACACGTTTAAACTGTATGTGCACGTTTGACGTTTTAAATACAGGGCATCTGTGTACATTCACGTTTAACCACGATGTGGTTTAACTTAAAGTACGTCTTTCAGTTTATTTGTGTGCCACGTTTTTCCACCTATGCCACCGAGGTATGGAAAGATGGAATCCCACACCACAATGCTTCCCATGCAGAGCTTTTGGCCAATCGCCAGTTCCATGTGCAGCAGAGGAAGCCCCTTAACCAGGGCAATGAGGTAAGGAATGAGGAACGCCCCTTGGAATAAAGCATAACAGACTGACACAGTCATTTTCCCAAGGACGGAAGGACCTGCCTGTGTCTGATTGAGATAAACATGAGTCCCTGACAAGGTTTCAAGTGTAACCTTGCACGCTTAAATGTTTTGTTCACAGCTTAGCACCTATCAGAATGTTATCGTAGCTTTCTCATTTCAAGCAGTAGGCCAACATATAGATGCTGAGTCAAGACTAATAAGTTCATAGGTTCAAGGTTTAGTCTGTATAAATGAAACCAATTTTGTCTGACTTAATATAGATAATTTCACCGTGGAAATATACAAAGAAATTAGATGACAAAACGAACAAAAGATATCATGATATATGGTTGTTTTTGGGTTGTAATATCCCCACATGTCAGACCTTATACTTGGCTTGCTGTCAAAGGAAATATAAACATGCAGACTGAATGGTAAGATTCCCAGACCAGATAAAAACAAATGGCTGCTACTCATATTTGTTGGCAAGACAATTTGTCTGCAGTGGTGTAGGTCTACTCATGATTTATGTGATCGTATAGCCTATGTTTGATTTAATATTTTTTCTAAAAGGAAACATAAATAAAACAGCAAACATATTTTTGCATTGCCTGTACTGTATATGACACAGTACTATAGTACTATGATAGTTCTATTTATTTTATTACCATTCTACTATAGATTATTAGTTATAATTGACCTAATAATATACAGTATATATAAATATACAGTATATAAAAATACATAATATATTTGCCATTATAGAAATGCACTTTCCTCCGCCATAGATTTGGCACAGATATGGAAAAGCTCCACATGCTGCCAAGCCCCACTGCAAAGCCGATGGACGTAAACAGGTATTGAACCTTATTGTCCCACTTTTGCCTTTCTTCTGTGTCTTTGGTCCCAGAGATCTTAGTCTCGCTCACATCTTCATTTTTGCTATCCATCCCTTTACGTTATACTGTAATGCTGCTGTGTCAAACAGCGCTGTTGTTTTTATGGGAAGACTTACGGCACACTGGAGACTGGGTGGGTACATGTGTGCGAGGGGACGCAATGTTTACATTATTAATCTCACAGTGTTTGCTGGCCTTGAGAACTATAGAACAACATGCCTTGGTTTCTTGTTTGATCAAAGATGTTGTGTGATGGTTGAAGATACTGTATGATTGATAAGAGTCAATGGAAATCTGTATGGTATACAGTATATAATTTGTTTTTGTAATTTACCAGTCACATTATTTTAATGTATCATAGTGAATAAATGAGTATGTGTATTTTTCTAGCAAATAACAATCCTTTAATATGCTAGTTGTTTCCATAAACGGTAGGCTATATTGGAAATGTGGCAAATATCTATTCTATATTAATCAAAGCATGGGTATTTAATCAGAAAATCACAATCATGCATGTATTTTATATAAAGAATCTACCATTCAATCATAATTATATTTCAAGCAAACACAATAAAGATATTACCCTATAATTTCCCTCTATTAACTAAAATTGCAGCAGCGACCCCACCTAGTCAGATTTGCTCTTAGCAGCTAAACACATATTTTCAACTGCCTTGTAATCAGTTATTCAACATAATTGTAAGAGACGGGACCACCATTTCATTTTTTTATAGTATCAATGTTTACTAATATACATTGTATACATTACATTTAATGTTTGACATTTAATGTTTATTTAATTATTTTAGGTCTGCTCAAAAGTAAGGCATTGCTGCCCTCTAGTGCTAGACAATGGCATCATGAATTGAAATTTGAATCCACTGCAGAATTGGTGAACGCAAGATGGAAAAAACTATTGCATTGTCTTACAATTAATCATCACTCATTTGAAATTGAACAGAGGCAATATGGACATCCTTAAGGTTTGGCTTCTTCCTATATGACTTCAGCCATTTATAGAGAGCAATTGTTGGTACAAAAAGACTGGGTATTCCTGCCAATATGAAGATGGCCACACTGATCCATACTGGATAGGACTTTTGCTCCAATGCAGGGAAGTTTTTCTGCAAACACAGAATGCAAATATGACCAAATATAATATTTTATGGTACGTTTGTGTTAATATTTGTCATGATAGAGAGAGAGAGAGAGAGAGAGAGAGAGAGAGAGAGAGAGAGAGAGAGAGAGAGAGAGAGAGAGATACTCTTACTGCTTCAGGATCCCAGGTTTTGTAAACGAGTTCTTCAGAAACTTTAATGATGAAGTAAAAGACCAATATGAATAAAATGACAAGTGGACTGATAACCCTCCAGGATATTTGCCAGAAATAGTTGGGCTTGTGGCCAATCATATACTCAATGTCTTTATTGAACCTTGGGAGATGAGAATTATGGTTATATTAGGCAATGCATATACCATGCGGTGATTATAGTAGATACTATACAGATAATAACTACAACAAACAGGCATAGGCTGGCTTGATAAAACAGATTATATTGCATTATAGCATCAATATCCTTCTGTGTCACCTGTCTATTCCATATATGTACACAACTGAGACCATCTCACAGAAGGCCACAACCAAGAGCGTGATGGATCCTCCATAGCTGTCAAAGACAGAAAGCCAGTAGTTTCCAGAGCCTTGAACAAATATTAGTCCCACCAGACAGCACAATACACATATTACACCTGTAACAGAAAAGTATTATTATTAAGAATACATGAAAAAAATACATATTATTATTGGCAAGACTACAACAACTACTACTACAGCAAAAAAAAAAAAGCACCGTACACGCATGATGCACCGTACACGCAATTACATATTCTGACTGTCATCACAGCCAATGACATTCCTGTACAGTGACACCTTATGTTGGAGACAAAAAATGAGGCATTACCAGTGCTTGCCTCTTTGGGCCAGCTCTTGGGCCAGACTTTGAGGTCCTGCAATGGTACTAGAACTCCCTCAATGTTACCAAACATGGACGATAAACCAAGGCAGAAGAGCATTATAAAGAAAAGGACAGCCCACAGTGGAGAGATGGGCATCTTGGTGATGGCCTCTGTGAACACAATGAAGGCCAGTCCAGTTCCCTCCACTCCCTAGACAAAGACATGACATGCTATAACAGCAAAAACACTAACTGTCTATTTGAATGTTAGTGTCTTGCCTTACCTCACTGAGAAAGGTGTCCAGGTTACAGACTTTTAGATCGAGGAGGTTTATAACCTCAGGGGATGTTTCATTGAGGTTTTGGAAAACCTGATTATAGTTGCTCTCGGTGATGTAACCTTCAGCAAGATCAAAAGCATTGAGCAATGCTAAGATATTTCTGCAGACAAAGAGAAGTTAATGACATGATTATATCACTATCACTATCACTATCACTGTTCATGTCAACAGCCTAAATTATATTTATTTTATTAATTTAAAATAATCCTGACTTCCTTACCTCAATATAAATCAACACACTGACATTTTGCATGAAATCCTTTGCTCTCGGTATGTGATGATGATTAAATAATATATTTCCTTTCTTGAGTGTGTTTCTGAGAAACAATTGAAGTCAGTTAAAATTGAGTTCAGCGTGTAACAATCAGTGGCTGGACTTATATTGAAGTATGAAAGCTACTGTATTAGAGTTTATGGTTTAATATTCAATGTACAATTTATATTTTGAACATAGTTGTCATATCATACCCGCCTTGACAGCTATCAAATCTCTCTGTGGCTCTGAAGCCTATGATGGTGTATATGACTGTGGCAGAATAGACAGAGGTAAAGCCGTTGATGGCGGAGATAATTAATGCATCTTGTTCACAGTTGTTACTGTAGGGAGAAACATCTGGGCTTGGTCATTTCTCATACACTACACACAGAACTATACGCAAAATAACAGTGTACTGTAATACTTACTGCACTGAGTTGTAACTGGAGAAAGATATTAGTCCACCAAAAGCAAGTGAGAAGGAATAGAAAACCTGAGCACCTGCATCTAGCCACGTGGATGGGTTGGCCAGCTCTGCAAGCTACAGCAGCACATATTATAATGTATTACCGTTACATCTGGAATGTATATGCTTGTTAGGAGGAGATACAATGTACAGTATACCGGTCCAACATATTTAGATATTTATATTTAAAGTTTGCAATGTGTCATTTGCTATTTTTTACAGTGCATTCTGATGTTATCTTTTATGACATAATGTTATATAGTAACCCCATGAACACTTACATCTGGAGTGAAGAGGAATTTGACGCCACTTAAGGAGCCCTTAAGAGTCAGTCCTCTGATCAGAAATATTGTCAGTACCACATAAGGTAGCGTTGAAGTCACATACACTGCCTTTGGAAAAGAAAGGGCTTTTTTTTCATCATACAAACTTTTTTAAAATGATATTAATTATTTGTATTTTCTAGAAGTAACCCGGGACAACTGGTGTGTAATGCTATACCTTCCCAGTGGTCTCAATGCCACGAATGATGCAGACATAGAGAACAGTCCACGCACAAATATGGCACAATAATATCCACCATTGTAGCCCACCGTCATCCTCAATGGTCGGGGTCATGTTCAGTGTCCCCCTGTACCAGAAGTAGTCCACTGGCGAGCTCCTTTCACACTCAGATACTTGACCTGGCAAAATATAGTATAACATATATAAATAGCACCATTCTACCAGCACAGTAAACCATGTACATTCCTACTCTACCTGTCAAATTAGCATTGATGGGACACTGGCTCCATGGCAGAGGGTCTTGACAGGAATTGAAGAGGTACCACAAAATCCACGCAATTATGGTGTTGTAGTAGAGGCTCACAATGAGAGACACACACATTGATGCAATGCCTGCCAAACATGGGGTAAAATGTGTCATGCAAAGTGTGTTTTAGACATCATAGATAGTGCCAAAAAAAGATTACAGTGCCAATATCAGAAGAGGTTTCCTCACCAACACCTGCCAGGCATGGATGAATTGTAGACCAGACACCCAAACTGCCTTTTCTCAAACGCTGGCCAATAGCAAACTCAATGTGGAGAAGAGGGATTCCTTCAAGAACCAGGAGGATCAGAAAGGGGATCATAAATGCACCTGGAAGAAGAAGAATGTAACTGTCAATTGTGTTTTTATACTACACAATACTACACAAACACAGAGTGTAGGTGTGCCTAGTGTGGTTGTAATAAAGTCGGCCTGGTACGTAATTTCTAGTAATTTGTAATTGGCTGATAAGGTCCAGAGTCACTAAGACAATGTTTAATAGCCAACAATAAAAAGCATTGTAAATTTAATAGACAAGCCTGTTAATGCTTTTTCCACTGTATTGTACTTCTGACCTGAGAGTCATAATTAAACAGCTGAGGAGGTCACAGAGCGGAAGCATCAAGTAAGTGTATGTTAGCTGCTTCGTTTAGAGGACTTTTCAGACTGCAGTTATGACTAGAGTTACCCTGTTCATTTTCATACTCTCCTGTTGTCCAAAATAATTTTCTAGAATTATATAAAACTTGGCCTCTCATGTAGCATCATAAAACTGTACCAAAAATAAACATTGTAGAAAAACAATGTCAGGCTAGCTGCCACAAAAAAAAGTGATGACTATTGTCAGGGTCAATATGACCCGTGATAACATTTGATATGCAGCTCAGTCTAACAAATATTTCCTTTGACTAATAAATACTGGGTTTTGTTAGTATAAATGCATAAATGCTAAATTTATGAGTACAGGGAAATTCTTGAAACATTTGTGGGGCTATAAAGTAGACCAAAGATGCTAGTTTAGCATGCTAGCTGTAGAACCCAAATATACAAATTTTTCCAATAGAACTATGTTCATCCTATTTTCCGTTTTAATGATTGACATGACCTGTGTGTGAATACAAACACTTAAAAATACTAGTTGTATTTTAGGGATTTCTACAGTATTTAAATATGTCCTATAGCGTTCTGTGCAAGGGACATTTAGTGGTGTTACAAAGATAAGAAAACATGTTGTTTATGATTATTCAGTCTACACTTACAGTTGTAACATTGTGCTAAATTTCACATTTGTTTTCAACAGTTTAGAAGAGTTATGAGTTAGTATTAGAATTAGTTACAGGGTCATATTGACCACTTAAGGAAATAGGTGTTTCTTAAGACAATTAGAGGGTAAAATTGTACTTTACACATAGAAAAACATGGAAGATACCAGGACTAACACCAGGCGACATTGACAGTGAGTCAGTGTACAATAAACACCTTTGGTCACTTACTTCTATTTGATGATCACTGACATTCAGAAGACATTTTGATGGTTTTCTCTACTGTATCTGAAAGCTAAGTTAGTTTATCCATATTTTACTGTACGGTAAAATACTTTATCATGAATGCAGGAGCAGTGGCCAAAACATTCTCATAATGATTTAATAAGTCAAAAGACAGTGTATTTTACTGTAGGCTATAGTCTACAATACATTATCATAGCAGTGGCCCAAAAAAGATGCCCATAACGAGTTAATCATTCAGAAGGATATGTCCACAGTGTAGCACAATAGCTAAACTGATCTACTCAAAGTTACTCAAACCACACAACTGTTTGATACTTTAATATACTGTAGATAATCTTTTCTCCTTGATTTTCTGAATCTAACACCCACACACACACACACACACACACACACACACACACACACACACACAAACACACACACACACACACACACACACACACACACATAACCCTCTACTGGTCATGAGTGTGAATTCCATTTCGCCATCCAGTTGCTCTCCTCAGCACAGATATTTTAACAGCCAGAAAAGGGAAATGGACTGAACTTGCCTCCACCATGACTCTGGCACAGATACGGGAAGCGCCACACGTTTCCCAGTCCCACACAAAACCCCACGCAGGTCAGCATGTATTGGGCCTTGTTGTCCCATTTGGGCCTGTCCCCAGCCTCCTCCCCCTCCAGCTTCTCCAGCTGCTGATGGGACAGTATTCTGGCGTCCAGGCCCGGGTTGGGTACTTGAAACTTCATAATCCACTCGATAAGGACTGAGGCGGTGACCTGGAGTGCTGAGCTGTGTCTCAGCTGGTTCGTGGGGGGAGTGGAAGAGAAGGGTGATGATGTATGTCTTCAACTGAGTTTGAGTCCCTATTTATGAGACGCTGCCGTTAACGGTTAACCAGGGAGGACATAGACAACCAGCCAAATTAACAAAATATCATGACACAGCATATTATTGGTCACTTATCTCGTGTGTAGACACTTGCTTTATGAAGTGATAATTGTAGTGTGTGTGTGTGTGTGTGTGTGTGTGTGCGTGTGCGTGTGTGTGTGGGTGTTTGTGTGCGTGTTAACTGCTTTAGGATATACTTCTTATTACATTTATTAATATTATATTCATGGGTTACATTACCTTTTGGCTTTTTTATAACGTATTTCTTTAAATGTTATTTTGTAATTTTGAGTTTATTTAATGTGTTGTAACTTTACTGTACATGTAATTTTAACGCGGTTAAATATATGATCACGTCACTTGTCATGTCTTCATTATGTCATTATGTCCAAAGCAGTATGTAGTCTCCAAATGTAGCACTAGAGGTCGCCAATACTCGGATGCACATGTATTGGAAGTCTCGCTCCTGTGTCACCGGAGTTTACGCTAAAGGAGGGCGCTCTGTCTCCCATCGTCTCCTCAAACCAGACACCAGTGTAGCAGTCCCGTCCGCACTCTGTCTCAGAACCGACCGTCCGAAATGCCCTTGGATAAATCGCCCTGCTAATCTCAACACAACTTTGATACTGTGAACGAACGAACACCTCACAGTGAGGTATCGTGGATATTTACTTTGAGACGATGTTTCGAGGTCTTTAAATCTCTGGCTGTGTAATTCGAATGGAGAAGGTCCAAGGATAACAGAGGCTGCGGGGTGTGCTACTGCACAAGACCTGTCGTTGGACTGCTGTCCAACCCGGTTGCCGGGGGCTGCGCGTCATTGTAGGGGTGCTTGGCGCATCCACAAATTTGATAGACTTGTTAATCGCCTTGCATGGATAGCCATGGCTACGTTTGTATGCAGGGTACAGTTCTTAGATGATACTGATCCGTTTAACAGCACCAATTTTCCTGAGCCTACTAGACCACCTCAGTACACTTTCAGGGAAGACATTCCTCTGATCAATCAGATTGCTGGAATCCACAGGCTTCTGAAAGCGCCACATAAGGTAAGAAACAGGCATCTACTGGATATGACATAAGACCTATTATTTGATATAATAGTTGTACATGTTACAAAATAGAATAGGTAGACCTACACTATGTAAATCACTATAAGTTAACGTACCAACCAGGCTAATTTGCATGGTTACTAACAACAAAGCTTAGTGGACCTTTAGTTAAATATATGAAGATGTTTCCTGAAATGGTGATGACATGAAGCGAGATGCTGACAAGGCATAAACACTTAAATTAACCCAATTCTTCCAACCCAAATGAGGGTTACATTATGGAATTCTGGGCAGCTGATCTTCAGAGAGCAATGGGCAGCAGCCTGCAAACCCTTAGCAGGGGGTTGTGGAAGCGTCTGTGGGGTGGACAACTGTTAATGTTTTACATGTTTAACAGCCACCAACTCTCTTTAGGTTCAGTCTCCTTTACTTTTGCCAATTTTAGAAATGATGACAATGCTTGCCTTAGAAGCCTGATTCCTGCATCATAATTATGAGGTATTTTAGCATTCAAAAGTCAATAGCCATGAGTTAATGCTTGTTTTTATTCAATGTATGTATTTATATTTATATGTCCAATTAAAGTGAAAAACTTTTGAATTAAACGTTTGGCTATAGTGTTTGTGAAGATGCTTAAAAAAAAAAAAAAAAAAAGAAATAATTGTACAATCTTACTTAACCATAAGAATATCTCTTAGGGCTGCATCAAATTTGATTTGCAGCAATCATCTAGTTTTGGTCAACAGGTCAACAAACTTTCAAACTTTGGTAATGATTACATTGTTTTAAGATATTGTCATATCAGTGGCATATAAAGACAGCCGGGGGCTTTGTTGAAGGCCCCCCGAGTTCATTCTGAGTTGTGTTGTGGCCTATCCCGGCCGTTAGTTAAAGCCCTGTATTCACATGCTAATGGAACACCTCTTCCAATGGGTATGAGAGTGGCCAGTAATCCTTTATCAAGCAAAACACAAAGTCACACAGGTGCAAGTGGAGAGTAAATTTGACTCTTTCTTCATTGTCACATCATTGCTTCCCTTTGCTGTATGGAGCTGCCCTGGTATAAGGCATATAAGGTATAAGTAAGGTATAAGTCACGGATGCCCCGGGGATACTGTGGATGACCAAAAGCCCACTCGCTGTGACTGGCAGAGAATGGGACAACCACTTTCCACCGTTAAAGAACGGCAGGGTGAACCAGACAGAAATACTAACTAAATGCAAAGGGTTTTATTTACTTTGCACACTCGATTGATCTCACCGTAGCGACCAGCCCGTTAGAGCGGCACACACTCGACAGAGAGGTAGTGAGGCTCTGTGTGTCTGGCTAGTCAACAGAGGTCACATGTTTGCATTAAGCTGAGGGGGTAGCAACTGTTGTCAAGTATGAGAGTCAGCCCCGTGCCATCACACACCGACCGTTTGGGCATCAAGCTTACACATTCGTGGCCCAAACACTCGGCTGGCTGGCTTGGCTATTGTTGTCATCACTACCAGCACACCCATTGCCTTCCATCCATGTCCATGTGTAGACGTCTGGGGACGAGAAGCTCAGCGTGATATAAATAGGCCGATGCTAACGCATGGTTTGTCAGGGGAGACAAAACAGCTAACATGTGCTGCTGTGGGGCCCGGACTGTTCCTGTCAGTTTCAGACGGAGATCTCCGGAGGAAACAAGGGGTGAGAGGCCATGAGCACCTGGTCTCTGCTTGGTTAGGGCTCAGCAGTTACTGGGAAAATAAATGGCTAGGCTATTCAGGTACAGTATATTTGTTTTAAACATGAATATATGCAGTAGGTCCAGTGTCAGAGGGCTTCACGAGCCCAGTTCACATGCAGAAATAAATGGTGTCCCTGTCCTGGCTAGGAAAAACATCAAAACAATGGAAGAGTCCTAGAAAATGTGGCCGAGTGTGCTTAAAGGTGGTCAGTGATTTTAAGCTAATAAACTTGTTGTCAAATTCACCAAATATCTACTTATGGTCCAAGATTTAATCGTTTTCTGTGTGTGAGAAAAAAAAAGATCTTCTACTTCTCCACAGCCTTGGCTCTCTCATTAGAAACACAACAACAGTATCCCAGCCATCGCAATGCTTTTCCAATGTGTGGGACAGAGCTTCTGAGGGAGCACCCTGTGGCCTTTAAGTGAGAGGTTTTTGTTTTGATTTAAGTTTGAATTTAGCAGGCGTTCTGGAGAATGACTTACCCTTCTTTTAAGACACTCAAGGTGAATTTGCTAGGGGAGTTTTAAACCAAAACATCAGTTATTCATGGACACAATTGGAGGAGTGCTAGCATCTCTACCTTTTCCTTCCCTATGATGTAACATTGCAAGTACAGGCTACACCAGTAACAGAGGAAGAGCATGTTTGATGGAGACACACTCCGTACAGTACAGAACTGCATGTCTCAGCAGCAGCTGCCATCTAGATGCTCTCTCTTCTCTGTAAGAGCCTGACTTTGCAATGCCTGACTCAACTATTCAATTCTGCAATTAATAATTCATGCAGAAAACATAGTGTCAGTCGGTGTTTATAACACATGTGATGTGATGTTAAATTAACATTAAAATAAATTTTGAAACTCATATGTCTCTTCTATCTTCACCTATGCACTGTTGTTTTGTGGCATGGTAACCTTGACGTTGAGTCAGTTTTAAAAGCAGAATCTAAAGGAAGGAAAGATGTGGTTGAAAGTCTGGAGAATGGACACTCACTTTAAAAATTTAACTTTTACTGGTATGGTTGTTTTCCTGCAAATTATTCCTGAGAAATTACAGAGTTCCATAATAAGAAGTTATGCTAAATGCTGTAAAATACAGGTCCATCCCGCAGGCCTGTCAAAGCTCTTTTGAGATGTTTTACACATTGTTATGTAGAGTTGTGGTTTAGCCAGTCTGTATTTTAGAGCATCATCCCGGCTCAGTCTTAGAACCCTTTGCAGACTCATCCATTGCATGCTTGTAGTTTAAGATTGTGGTTTCCCTCTCATGCATGTAGTGCATTTTAATGAGCTAATTCTCCTCTTTGAGAAATGCCACAAATACTGTTGTGGAATTAAACTTAAGATATTTCAAAGTAAAAGCAAGTGCTGTTCATAGTACTAATCAGGATGACTTGCTTTGTATCTCACTAGCAAGACAATGACAAAAGCTTTTGGAGTGAGATAGCGTTTTGAAATTGGGAATTGTATGGTGTTTATTTTTAGTTGACTGCCTTAAATGCCTGTCAGGACAGTGGACCACAGTATGGTGGTTGAAGGGAGAGGCCAGACCTCAGTGTGTGAGTGGAGCCCTTGCGGTTGTTTCTCTGGACTCGGCCATCATAAGGCCACCACGGGTTCAAGTTCTGGTTCAAGAGCCATTTCTCTGGATCACTCTGGCCTAGTTGTTGTAGGCTCTAAGCTATATACTGTACTGTGCAGTAATCTAACTTCTTGAGAACTATACAATGCAGACTGGCTGAATTGATAAATAGATGTATGGGTGGATTGATGAACCTGCATGTGATGAATAGATTGATTTGTGGATTTTTCCATTACATGAGGGTTAAAAAGGTCTGGTGGAGCCTTTGCTCAGTCACAACCTTGTGTGGCGAAATGCATTTCTTGGATCCACATTTGTCTAATTACTAGTTACAGCTTCAACTTTAGGCCAATGTTTTTGTCTGTTTCAGGTTGTATGAACTGGTTCAAATCCTGTCTAAATGAGAATTTTAAAAAGAGGATTTTACTTTAGCAGTTGAACTTGCAGAAACGTGCAAACAATATCGAACCTCAAATCATACCAGTATGGCCATTTTTAAAAACTAGCTGGATAAAATGAAGTCTGGGGGAAACAAGTTTTATTACGTCCCCAAACATGTAGTTCATAAACCCTTGGTCAGTAGACTTTATTTTTTAATTCCTAATGCTGAATTTCATGCATTTTATGTCAGGGACGCACCTTTCTCTTTCCAAGCCGCACGTGACTATAGGCATAAATATGTTCCATCAGCCTAGAACCTGTCTTGCAAAATGGAGAAACACTCTATCTGGCTTTTCTTTCCTCAATCTTTCACTCTCCCTCTAAATCTTACTCTGTCTTCATTGCATGCATGCTGTTCCTGTCTGTATTTTTCTCACTCTCTCTTTGTCTTGCTGTGAGAACACTATTCTGATGCAAACTTGTCAATAGCCTTGAAAGATTCGATATTTCCAGGGGATTCCACTTCTCTCTTGCCTTGTTGCAGGTGTTTTTCCCACAACGCAAAGGATATCGACATGGCAGCATAGAGAGATAGTGGCAAAAACAGACAGAGACACAGAGAGAGAGAGAGACAGAGAGAGAGAGAGAGAGAGAGAGAGAGAGAGAGGTTGGGGGTGGGGGGAGGGGGTCCCCAATAAACCACGTTTTCTCTCAGTTCTCAAATATGACACAGTGCTTAAGTGCCATAGTACAGTAATACAAACATGATGACTACAGAGATCAAAGCATGTAGTCCCATAATGGCTTTCCCAGCCTTCCACTTCACATCCAATGAGGTTCTCATCATTTGTGGGATGAAATAGAACCACAACAGACCTGGCACCAATCAGATTCCGACTGAAATAAATAAACAAAAACATGGTATTATATCTTACTCACTGGCAAATACAGTATATTTAGATGTTGGATGCCAATTTTGATGCACTAATTATTTAAAATAATTATTCCAAAAGAGCCAGCCCATTAATTGCAACCTAATACATTTAGTGGCATTCATAAACATTTGAATTTGTTCCTTAGACATGTGTCCTTTTATGCTGTGACAGACACCGTCATATTGTTGGATTGTTGGATTAGTGTCTCCCTTATCCCATAACGCTGTTTGTTTTCCTAGTTTAATCCTGTGGATCTTGACACTGACAGGATCTGCACATAAATAGGTTAATCCCAAAGTCCTACTGTAGATCGACTACACCGAACAGTAAACAGATGTTCTTATTCTCCTCCTTTTATAAATAGACTTACAGCTTTTCAATTAATTATTGGGTTGGCCAGGCACACTGCAGCCCAGAACAAATGTAACTTTTCTCCTAAATAGCCATTGTGGTGAAAGTTAGTTAATGGAATACCTGCACTGCCCAATTGCACTTGATCTGCCTGTCTATCTCGCCAGCCTCTTTTGCTGAGCAGTCATGACAAGTGCGTATGATAATTCTCTTGTGTTAAGACTAGCTTGGTGTGTGTTAGACTGTGGTCTTTGTGTTAGAATGTGATGGCCTTCATGGCTGGAAGAGACTTCATCTTACACTAGATTTAAAGGTATACAACATACAACATGTTCAATGGTCACATAGTTCATGGAGAGGCAAAACCTATGGCAAAAAAGTTCCACGAAGTGCTTGGTGGGCAATTTGATTATATTTATACAGATATATACCTTAATTTATTGGTAATTAGTAGTCAATAAATGCATCGATTTACATTTAAAATAGAATTTATAGGGTACTTTTACTATTTACCTAACTTTCGGGAGCTATTTTGAGGCTCCACAATTCGCCATTGCTGTTAAAAATCGGTCCATTGCATTGGTGTGAACGGAAATGATGCGACTCTCTCTTTGCATGGCTCTGGTATAAAAGCGATTTTAAACAAATACACTCAAATTCACCGAATATCTCATTGCGGTCCAAACTTTTAACATTTCTGTGTGTGCTTCAGAAACAATATCCTAGCCTTCACAATGTGTTTCCAATATGTGTGGCGGAGCTTTTGAGGGAGCCCCCTACGTCATTGAAGGGAGAGAAGTCATTTTTGTAAAAAACAAATACATTGTGCAATATTCAAGACATATTTGGTTACATTGTGCAGATCTTCAACCTACCTTCAACATTTTTCAGCCCAAGGACCCCTTGTCTGATAGAAACAACTAACCCTAACCTATCACATTTGGTATAACATGTGGCCTAATAGTACCACGTATAAATGTAGGCCACTAACTAATCCATTAAAATACTTGACGGATTTGTGTATTCATAGCACAGGTTGTATTTATGTGAATGTTTATTTGATATTAGTAAGAAAATAAGTTTGGAATCAAATAATTTGGAGGACCCCTTTCCGTACCCCTGAGGACCCTCTAGGGGTCCCGGACCTCCTGTTGAAGACCTCTGGTGCAGCTAGTCATTTACCTTTCCCTTCTGTCGTCAATTGCAGCTGGCCAATTAAAATTCGATTGCCTTTCAGAAACATTATTCCGGCAATTGCAGCTGGTCAGTTACCATTCAATTACAATTCAGAACCCTTCTTTCGTCAATTACAAGCCTAAGTAAATACTATTTTACAGATGCGTTTAGGTGAATGTTATGTAATCTAAATACAGTACCTAGATGCAGAAAATCATGTCATGTGAATAATGTTGTGTTGGTGATGCTTTTCAACTGTATCTTGAATATAAAATATAACTTTTTCATACACACTGATGTCTACGCCTGTTTAAGCCATGCTGTGCTTCTCTCTCCTGTTCAGCTTGACGACTGTGCCCTTCAGCTGTCTCACAATGGAAGCTATCTGGACCTGGAGTCTACGCTGGCCGAGCAGAGAGATGAGCTGGAGGGGTTTCAGGAGGAGGGAGGGTAAGCAAACACTGTCAGCATCCCAGTGTCTACGTTTAGATGCACACTCATAGCTCACTATCATTTGGAACGTGGCAATATTCCAACGGGTCCTGTTACAGTATTCTGTCCTCCCTGCTCTATCCTAGGATCGGCTCTTATAGCAATTTGTTTTTTTAAGTACCGAATGGCATGTTGATATGCAATGGTATGGTGCTCAGCACCTAAGTTAGCCCCCATGATTGCCAATGCCACTGTTCTAACAGAATGTTTACTTGCCTGGTGTATGTGTGAGCTATCCAGCTTTAGAGATATTCATATACGCTTTGGATAAAAGTGTCTGCTAAATGCAATAAATATATTCTGGTGGTTCTCAGTGGGGGTGAGGGTGGGGAGGTCAATTCCCTGGGTGATCATGTACCTATTTTCTGGTTTTAAAATTATCTTTTTGATTATGCTTTATTATGTGCATACATTTGTTTTGTGTTTTCAGTGGTAACGTAAGCGTAATCGTATTGTCATGTTCACTTCAAAAGCTTTCGTGGCAAATGTTTTGTGTAATGCATTTGTGAAATGCAAAAAGGTAAACCTTGAAGTAAATGCTTATTGTCTAATAAAGTTGTAGGTGATATTCTCTCTGCATTTCATAACATGGAGCCCAAATAGTGGCCAGTTTGGCTCTGATTGAAAACACAAGTGGCCTTGGCATTTTGCAGGTGCATGTACAGTATGTTACTGGCCAAGAATAAATGTTTAGTGTTCTTGGTCAAATTAGCTGCTTGAAAACCACGCCAAATACTGTATAATGTATAATGAGGTGACGTGAAAGGTATGTTTAATAGCCATCTTCTGACAAGAAGAATGCTGATAAAGTGATACCGTATAGAATGTGTACATGGAGACAGCAAACTTTGGCTAGGTATGGATGCATTTTCATGCTTAGTTTGTTCTCATGTCTAATTTGATTATATCGCAGTGATCAGGGTCACAGTGACCCAATTTTGGGTTGTGGAGGAATGAGTGAAAATAATCCCTTTTCCTGGCCACGGCCACCACTGCTGATTGAGCTATTCAGCCTCTAAGCTGCTCTGGGGAGGTGGATGGGTCTATAGAGCAAGCTAAAGGGACAGGTTTCACCTTACTGCAGGCTAACATCCCACTGCAGGCCTATTTCTTTCTAATTTTTATCAGACTAATATTATGTACAGTGAAGCTGTTTATTGTAAACTAAATCCGCACTAAATCCGCTTATCTGGAGTTTTTGTAATGTACAGTATAGTGTTTATAGCTCTTTGTATACACACTATTAACAGACCAGACATGGATGTTGTTGTTTAGGTAGACATAACGGCGTCTTTCTCAGTGCATCAATGGCATTTATCTATCCTTTTGTGGCACTTAAAATACCTTGTGTATCTGTGGTCAGAGACAAGGTGGCCAGCCAATATGTCATATGCCATTAGAGAAATGTAGACACCTTTTATAAGCAGTAATTCTTATCTCTGTTGAATGTGACAGCCTTCTCATACTACAATATGGCACTCATTGTGAAATAATATACAGTATGTACAGTGTAGTACACAGTGAAGGATGATGCTATCTCTGTTTACACTGAATCACAAGGAATCCTGCTTTTCTTGGCAGGCCTCTGCCTGTACTCAAGCCAGACTACCCCTAAAAATGAACAAACCTAAAAAAACTGGCATTTGACAAAAAAGCGAAAAATTGCAAAAATTTCAATTTTTTGCAATTAACCATACAAAAACTAAAAAGCATATATGTACTTTCATCGATGTTTTATCAGCCATGATAAAACGTATTTAGGTAGCAACAGCAGCAAATATTGTCCATAATGTTTTGCCCTGTACTGTACCTAAGGTCTGACTGAAGAGTGGAGAGGTTTAACTTTGTGTCTAATCTCTGGTTTGTTTCGGTGCGGTTCTCTCGGCCCAGTTGCTTCATTGACTCCATATGTTTTTACACGGACTTTAGCATGTGTTGATATGTCATCTCGTTCCGCCCTCGGTGGTTGATGTCAAGGGTTGCCATGGGAGATCCTGGTTCGGCTGAAACCACAAATATCTACAGATTTATTTGTCTTCCCCGGAATTCATAAGCTGCTCTGACTTGGTGTTTCTATTGGACATTAAGAGTGGTGTCATTTCCCTGCTCCATCCCAAATTGCTGGGAGCTTAAATGGGAGTCTATGGAGAGCTCCACTTCTGCTCTTGTCAAATACGCAGGCCGCCAGCGGCCTTTGCAATTGCCAACTGGCACAGCCTGGCATGAATGTGTGTCATTAAACCCATACAGAGATGTCTGAGGAGGCTGAGGGCGAAACAAACCGGCGGGCATTATTTTGTAATAACAGGGTACCTCTGGCTGCTGGCTTTTTATGGTGTCGACATGCCTGCGATTACCGGTCTCTCCATCAGTGATGATTCTGGTCATTACTGAGCCAGTAAAAGCTCTGATCAGGCATTTCACCTTTAGTTGTTTAAATGCATTTTTATTTTTCCGGCACAAGTTATCCATTGGCCTTGCATGTTGGAATCTATATTACTTCCAGATCTGTCTGTATTTTACAAGCTGTAACTGCTTTTTAACTAACAGCCCTCTACACTAACTAGCATTAAACATGCTTTTCCAAAATAGAGCTCGTATTGTTGAAAGCCATGGGCCACCGTGCGCTGAAAGGGGAAACCTCCGCGATATGTAACTGCTTGAGTTCCTGAATGCCCCTGACATTCCATCTGTAAATTGATATTAATGACAGGTTACATTCCAGAGGTGCCTGTGTCACGCCTAGTGTCTTTACAATCAGATTAAAGTATGGTCTTCTGAGCCAGGAGACATCCATGTCACCGGAGCAGGGCACATAATCACTTCCACGCCATGTTATGAAGATGGACTATGGGAGATTGTGACTAATCACCCCATACCCCACCTCCTCCAAGAAATCCTGTTTCTGGTGTGATTTCACTTAGTTCACAGCTGACCGTAACCCTGGAATGTGCTCAGACACATACATACAATTACCACTGCTGCGTGTGTGTCATTTTTTCCTATAACAGTCCCATGCAAATAATTTTCTAGATGTGTGGCCCTGATCTGTCGCCAGTTTATTGGGGAGCTCTATAGAGCCCTGTGCTCGTGGATTACATGCCAAGAAGGGTCGCAGCCTGTTTTAGCCTTTCTGTGGGGCTTTTCTTTTCTTATGTTGACCTGCAAGTTGTTGTACAGTTCAGTGTGTGCAATCTGGGAATATTTTGGTGTTGGACTCCATGTTGATTTTGCATGGACATGTGACATTGATTGACAGGTGATTAGTAAATGTATAAATCCTCAAGGACTTCTCTTCTGGTTTTGGTTTAAAAGATAACATAAGGTACGGTTATTGATTCAGCATGTGTAATATGTAGCTGGCATGTAAAGCCAGTTGCCGGTTCTTTTTTTGTTTCTCATACATATGAAGCACAAATAAGTGCCAAAACCTTGTGCTGAATGTGCCTTTGTTCGTAGGTGTGTGTGTGTGTGTGTGTGTTTTCATTTTGTGTTGGTAATGTGTCAAACATTTCTGAATCCAACTTTTTCTCCTCTGGAGGCCTCGGCTACTCACAGTTTCCCATCATATCCTTTCATCTCTCTTAGGACGGCTCTGCTTTCATTATTTTCATTTTTTTCGGACCTACTTGGAAATGGTTTTGTGGACACTCGCAGTGCCGATGACCATGTATAAGTGCCCGTATATGTACGGGCACTTGAACACTATGAAATAAAGAGCTGAACTTTAGCTTTCCTTCAGGGCAGATATACAAGCTTAGAGTGTAATTGTGTATATAGAGCAGGACAAGGCTATTATTAACAGAATGACTTGGTGATTGTTTACTGTGTGAGTGTGTGCATGCAAATGAGTATTTATGTGTCTGCATGCTTGTGTGTGTCTGTGTGTGTGTGTGTGTGTGTGTGTGTGTGTATGAGGGGGAGTCACATGGTAAGTGTATAATGGAATCACCATATGTCCAGACACAGAACCTAATAGTCTGGCCTTAATCTTTTCTGTTAATTCCTGAAGTCCAGACGCTAAAATGATGATGAGCAGATCTATATAGAAAAATACAAGATATCCCCCCCCCCACCGAGAGGCAGTGTAAACCCAGAGGGGCTGCATTATAAGCATGTATCGGGCCTGCCTGTCTGGGATTAATTGGCCATCGTTAGGGAAAATGCTGGTTTGACTGTTTTCCAAGTGTACATGCGGGGAGGTAAATACTCAATTCTCTGGGTCCCTGCTAACTGTCTGTGGGCACATATTACGTGATGTTTAATAAATAGGGCAAGTAAAGCCAGGGATAGCAGATTGGGCATGCATCCAAGGGGGCTGATACGGCCCTGGGTGTTAGGATTAACACAAGGGTTTTTATGATGGTTCTGTTGGAAAGAGGAGAAGTTAATGGGTGACATATATTGGCAGGTATGGCTTTTCAGTTCCTAGAGCTGTGCCCTTTATTTATAACACGGGATATATTCAAAGTGATGATGTTAGAGGAGCCTGCCTTTTGAAGTGTTTCCTTTCGTGGGATTTGTCCCTACTCAAATGTCACTGTAGTGAAGGGAGGGAAACCAGATCACACCTAAACAGACAGGTGCACTTATAAGGAAGGCAGGGCCGTTCCTGCCCCCGTCAAATCCCCACAGACAACATCAAAGGGGTTTTAATTTTATTACAGACACAAACAACAATCATATTTAACCGGAAGAGATATACAGTACTTACTGCCAAGCAATAAACCATAAATAGAATGAAGAATTAAGACTGCAGAGAGAGACATGTGTCTACTGTATATATCTCGCCTGCAGCAGCCAACTCGTTGTCTCGTTAACATTCTTCGTCGTAATAATGATTTTCTCCATGGGAGGGCGGGAGCCGCCCCCTTCACACAGAACAGAGCTGTGCAGCGTCCTGTGACGTTCATGTTTGAATTCAATAACAGTGCACATAGCCTCGGGTCTTGGTGAAACACGGGGTGATGGGGGAAGGGGGGTACGGTTACAGTGAGGCGGAGAAAGAAAGCAGAAGTTCGCAGCTCCCGTTACCTGCTTCCCCTCGCCACCAACATCACAGAGGATTCAGTTGCCCGGCCTGGTTTCTCATTGCTGCAGCCCGGACACTGTGTTGGCAGAGGTTTGCTCCATGTGTCCCATCGGCCTGTTGCTGGATATTATATGCAGGCTTTCCGCTGCCATGCGATCTGTGTTGGGTTGTGAGTCGGTGTTCTCCCCACTGACTGACTAGGGAGGAAGGATGTTGTGACAGGGCTGTCTGTCTGTCTGTCTGACAGACTGTGTGTCTGTGTAGGTGATGCTTGTACCATATATTGTGGCCAGGGTAAGCAGATAGAAGCACCTGGCGGTGGTCTTCGTGAGTAACTACCTGTCCATAGCTGGCACTGTGCCAGTCAGAAGCACTGCTCGGGCATTGTGTAGGCAGCACAAAAGCCTATTTGTTACAGACCTGAATTGGAAGGGGGGATGGGGGTGGGGGGGTAAGAGGGTATTGCAAAACTGTACCTGTGATGTGTGATGTGCAATTGCGTGTTTGTTTGTGTGTTTGCGTGTCCTATGTGTGTGTTGACAGACTGAATATGTAGGGCAGTGGCTTATCTTGAGGCTCTGGTGTCTGGTGCATGGCGGCTGTTGTGTCTGTGCACCGCTGTGATACGTTGGAATGCTGGCGTACGGAGAGCATCCTCCTCACTGTGGCTTCGTGTTACAGCTGCTCTCAGTCCAGCATCACGACTAAATAGGTGCTACAATAGCGGTTGTCACTTCTGCCGGGGCACTGTCATTTGTGTATTGTGAGCGGCTGATGGGAGAGCACGTATCCATGGACACAGGAGGTGGAGCTGACCTTTGACCATTCTTCCCACATCCGCCCCCAAGCTTAAAGTAGAGGGCGGGATTTGACTAAGACTTAAATTGTGTTAAATTGTGGGTGAAAAGGTGTAAGCTTAAAGCTCAGATCAAACACCTACTCGGTTACTTTGTCAGAGCTTGTCAGGGCCCGTCCGTCTCTAATGAATGCACTTTACTTTACAAAGAGATATCCTGTATGTACTGTAATTATTCTGCTCATGACAAATGAAAACATGTATTACCCCCACACATGCATAAAATCATTAAGTATATAACACATAAAAGAATGTAATATTTACACAAAGCAAAACAGTAACAAACTGTGAAATTTCAGCAAGAGAGAAAAAAAAGACAAACTGAAGATTTGATACTTTGTCACTCTTGTCTGAGAAAAAGTTCTAGTTTACTTACTTTGACATGGCCACACACTAGAACACCTAAAACGATTCGACTGTACTGTATGTCCAATTAACATCTCTCTCTCTCTCTACAGACGAGGCAGGAAGCACAGCGTTATTCTTCGAACGCAACTGTCTGTCAGAGTTCATGCCTGCATTGGTGAGTACACAACACGCTCTGTTTAAATCAATGCTAGTAGTCACCTGTGTGCGTGAGTGAGTTCGTTGTGGGCCACAAGATAGATGTGCCGGTGTGTGTGCCGGTGTGTGTGCCGGTGTGTGTGCCGGTGTGTGTGCAGGTGTGTGCCAGGGCTTTGACAACGGCCTGACATTAGGTGTTTTATTGGGCCTCATGTTATGTTCTAATAACGTGTGGAAGCTAGCAGTGAACAGCAAGTAAAAACACATGCAAACGCGTGTAAACACACACACACGCACACACACACACACACACACACACACACACACTGTACGCAGGCACAAGTGCAACCGTGAGACAAGCATGCATTGCAGAATATGTTGCACAAATCATAGGTTGAGTTTTTATCAAACAGAAGTCGTAGAGCTGTTGGGTGATGGGATGTACAGGCTGCCTGTGTTGCAGACTGTCAGACATCCCCCCTTTACGACCCAGAGCTTAGTCTAAATGAACCTGGCAGGGGTCTCTGCTGCAGGCTGATTAAGCTGCCTCTGTGTAGCACTGTAAACTGTAAATGATCCTGACAACTTGTTTACTGCACGTGTGATATTGATGTGTAACATATATATAAGGAATTTTGTGGCTGTGTTTCAGTTACACCCACCACACAGTACGCTTTGTGAGCAAGGGGCAGCGAGCGGCAGAATATGCAGCACCTTATGTGACTCACAGGGCTTTCTCCTCAGACTGCAAGGACAAAAATAACCCTGGTCAGTCTGGAAAAGCCATTAGGCTATAAGCTGTCATCATTTATATTTGGCCTTTCTTTCTGTAGAAGCAAACCAAGGGCACACACATTTCATGGTGTGAATGAAGTCACTCAAATAGGAGCAGCTATCTATGAGAGTTTAGCTATCTATGGGAGTAGCTACAGTATCTGCGGGAGTAACTATCTATGGGAGTAGCTACAGTATCTGCGGGAGTAACTATCTATGGGAGTAGCTATCTCTGCTAGTCTGGTTATTCACTCTACTTAGCCGTGCATGACGTGTAGTGGAAGGTTTGGGAAAAGCCAGTGGATATTTTACTACATGGAAACCCTTTAAACTTCTGGCAGGACATGACAAATGAGAAAGGCAGATTTTTGCACTTGACAAGGCTTTGTTGGCACATGTCGAGATTACAGAGAATACTTTTTCTTGGACTTATTCATATAATCATATAATCCTTGACTATAATGATATTTGATCCTAGAATTGTCTGCAAGCGTTGCATACAGTGTATGTGCATAATAATTGTAATATCTTAGCAATGTGAGTAAATAATGACAGTATATTTTGATTAAACCACACTGGGGGGGGGGGGGATGTGAGCAGACTTTATTAGGACATAAGAACGTCTCAATAGACAGATAAGGACAAGAGGAGGGAGGAGGAAAGGGAGGACAGAGGTGGTGGGTTTTTGGACCCTTCTGGACGGTATATTGAAATAACTTCTTTGAGACGCTCATATCTCATTACATCTGGCAGGACCTGCGGCGCTAAACACACACACACACACACACGTACACACTATACTGTATGCCTGTTCCATGCTGCTGCTTATGCCGTGGCTTATCTTGAGCCCTGGGAGTGGCAGTCCGATTTGCTTCCCTGCACTAAGTGGAGGATGATGACCCCCCTCCTCTGTCCTCTTTAAGTAGACAGCCACCTGCTGCCCAGCCCACTGGTGGGTGTCTGACTTGGGGAGGACGGGGAGCGCTGTGGTCCGGGGGGGCCCAGCAGACCGCTGCTGAGCCTGATTGTGTCCGACTAGAGAGAGCTAACCAGTTTGGGGCGCATGCGCGCTATGCTGTATGTCCAGTCACTGGGTGGGGGGTGGGGGGGGGGGGCTAGCCTCAGGTGGAGGCGGGGTTAGCCTCTCTACGGCAAATGGCTATGGGACTGTTGTCGCAATGCTTAAAGGTGTAGGCAGCGATTGTACGATGAGAACATTTTGTCACATATCTACAGTATGGCGCTGCTCTGCTCTGTTCTGCTCTGCGCTGAAAGGCCAATGTGTCTACGCAGCCGTGGCTCTGTATGTAGGAACATACTGTACAGTAAACAAAAGTGTTGCAGACTGCACCACACAACACTGTATCAACAATCTTTCTCTACAATCCCTGACACCACATTTACGGTGATGGAGTAGGAGCAGGGGTTTTCAAACTGTGGACTTGTGGGTTGTGCTATGGGGTCGTAAAATGATTTCATGATGATGATTTTGAGACATATTTTTTTTATTCTTTCAAAAAACTTTTTTTTTTATTATCTTCATTAAAACCAATACAGAAAATGTATTGCATACAGCTTTCAAGGACTTTTGCGGTTATTAATGCACTTAAGCACCTGTGCATTTTCTTTATTAGAAGTGGTTCATTGCTTGTTCCGCTGGTCTAAACACCAGCATCTCCTGCAAATGTAGCTCAATCATAGATCCTAAGACACGTGGGCCATATTTGAAACAGATTGCCCTCCAGTTCAATGAGCCGTGTGAACAGAAATTGGGTGCTAAATCTGTCCAAGTGTTAAACATGTCTTGAGTTGTTTGTATGCATCCCTTATGCCATGTCCTCCCCCTATAAACAAGGTGGTTGGTTGAAACCGTCTACGTGAGCTCTTTCATTTAGCACTGGAAAGCCCCAGGGGGTTTATATCTAAGGTTAGTGGAGTTGTAATGTACACAGCTTTGCTTATGTTAGCTAGTTTACTGTAGAAAAGCACTAATCTTCATCAGATGTCTAACCTACAGAGCTATGTGTGTGTGTGTGTGTGTGTGTGTGTTGAAGTGAAGGCCTAATCCAGGCTTCCCTAATCATCATCATTAGCACACATGTACATATGGCCATACGCGGGCCAAGGGGAAGCCCACCGAAGAAGGAAAGTGCTTAATAGCTAAAGGGCTAAAGGTTTTTCAAACTGTGATCCTAGCTTATCCACCTCCATTGTAATCAGGCCTTCAAGGCTTTGAAAATACCTCTCGTGCCTCACATATTTTAATGGGTTAATGAATGAGCCTTAACCTGACCTTTATAAACCATTTACCTTTAGTAGACCTTCAAATGTTTTGTTTTTTTACTTTGTCTTTGACATTTCTGATGTTTAGCTGTCGAGTCGAGTACAATTATAAAATTACTTTTGTTTAATAAAGCGGCAGGCTTGAGAAGAAATATGATAATAATGAGACCTCAGAGCCCATACCTTATTTCTCTTGTGTATTCAAAAGTTAAAGATAAATTGTATTTCTATATAAACATTTCTGAACATGAAATTCCAATACTACATATACTGTACAGTAAAATTACTTATTTTAAAACTCTTGAGAAGATAAGGAAGGTAATATTCTCCCTACGTGTACTGTATGCATGTTTATGCTTAAATAGCCAATAATAATGTTGTTTTACTTTTTGACATTCACAATAGTATGTTAGTTACAAAAATGAATATCCCATCTCTCCTGCTACCATAGATCTCGCCAACCTGGGCTACACACATCTGAACCCTGTTGTTAGACTGTTATTGTTTTCAGCAGAGCATTGCTCTTGTGTATAAAAGAGAAACGGAGAAGTCATGGACTAACTGTGGTCCATAGTTCCTGATTAAAGATCTCTTATGCTTGTTTTTGTCCTGTCCGCAAATACAACAATTACAGAAGGTTCTGATTGCTCGTTGTTTGTGCTATTTGTCTCTGAAGCTGCCATAGTCACAGTTGTGTGATCTAATAGTGGGTGTGTGTGAGAGAGGGAGACTCTATGGTGATTTCCATACCAAGTTAAGATGACTACTGTATACTGTATCACGATTAAACAGAAACAGTGTTTATTAAAGTCAACAAAAAAAGTGAACACAGAAGGAAATCATACCATTAACTCTAACCAACTAAATATGTAATAAAATGCTAGGGAGACAGCAGTGGTAGATATTCACAAGCCCATATACACAGCAAGTAAGAATAGATAAATGTGAAATAAGATCAAATCCAAGACAGTGGGAGTCAGAGAAGATAAGCAGAGCCGATGAATGCTGCATACTGTTGTTAAAGGGGTAGAGATAGCAATGCTTTTGTGTAAAACTGGTTTAAACCACAAGGACCGTCCCAAACACAAATGTGTCCCATTTTAAAGGCTGGTTTGATGGCCTCGCCAGATTGATTTGATCCAACCTATGAAATACTGTAAAGCTGTAATCATGGATGACACGTTTCTCTTCCTCTCTTTTATAACCTCTCATCAGGCCAGGATTTATTGCGGACAGTTGCCTCGCACTGTGCCTTGAGAAGAACTTTGTCACGGTGGCAGTTTTAGTCCTTGTGTATCAGATATTTGAGGTTGTAAGAACTACAGAACCTAAGGGTTGTTCAAATAGAACATGTTTGTCCTTCCACTCAGTAAACAGTGGAATAAGTGAAATATTGTCTGGATTGAGTGTGGATTTTGCCTGAATATAGAGAGTAGATTTAGTCTTGTTTACCTACTTCAAATCATGCATGTGTGCAGACGGGCATGTCATCTGCTGGTTACTGTCACGTACCACGGCGTCTGTCTTTTCCATACGCCATGCCAGATTAGCACGCCGCTCAGCCTTCAGCCTTTTTGTGAGCACACATAAATACAATTGCAGCCGTTAATATGCCTGTTGCAGGGAGTACAGCTTGACGTATCTGTTGTCACACTGTAACCTGCCAAGACAGCTAATCCTTTATCCAAATAGCCAATTAACCCCTTGATCTGGTCCACTTCCAACATCCCAAAACTCATAGACATCATTAATAAGATTCATTTGGAAATGTCATTCACAATTCGCATCAGCAGTGGTAACATGCGTGGTCTGTTTAATAATAAATATCCCTCCGTTATCACACTTGCAAAATGTATCTTAGTCCCGACTAATCTTTATAGCAGTACCACATCCTGAGCAGGCCTCCAGGTTGCACAGTGCACTCTGCCTCACATTCCAGGCAATAACTTCAAATGCAAGTCATGTCCCAGTGCCTAGGGAGTGCCTTTTGAGCTAGGGAATAATAATGAACATTAACTAATTAAAAGCAGGATTAGTCATTCTCTAAAACGCTTGCTAACTTTGAGCTAAAATCCAAACAAACTCCCTCAAAAGCCTTACTCCCACACATTGAAATGCATTGCCAAGCCAAGCGGCATTGTTGTTGTGGGTGGTGTCTGCCACTTTGTACCTACTTATGGAGCCATGGCTGTGTAGAAGTACCGCTTTTATTTTTGCAGTACGCACAGAGAACGGTAAGCTAGCGACATGCGAGGAGATATTTGGTGACATTGACAAGCTTTTGTAAGCTTACAATTAGCTTACAAAAGCTGACTATACCTTTTAAGCCCATGTGAGACAGGGTATAGATGACGCATCTGCTTAGTTCACGCCAAAAAAAAACAAAAAGACCCAAAATGGGATCACAGTTTGCGCATCAGCAGGCCAACCTAAACAACACGTTGCCAAGCGGGGTCAAGCAGAGGCAGCAATCCCTAGGAAGAAGAAGGAAGAAGGAAGAAGGACAGAGGGGAGCGGGTCCTGTAGTCCAAATTGCAGCTGATAGAAAAACACTGTGGTTTCAGATCCTGGGCAAGATTGATCCTATCACTGACCTCGTACCGCCCCCCCGCTGTCCTATCTTTGTGTACTTTCAGTCAAGCCACGACCTGCCAGCACATGAAGAAGAAACACAGCTTAAGCGTTAGTGTCAATATTATTATAATGCAATTTCGTACCGTACGTACGCGTTTTAAAACACTGTAAAAAAGGTACAGTAGTGTTGAGCCTTCAGTCACTGTGAAACGCCTCAGTTAAGAGGAAATATGGACAGCAGACATTGTGTTCGCATACAATTAATTGTGTTAAAATCACAAAATATAAAGTACACACGCACACATATGCACACACCCCTTAAGTGTGTGTGTGTGTGTGTGTGTGTGTGTGTGTGTGTTATGGGGACCTTGTCTATACAGCATGTGCCTAGAGTGGCAAAACAATACCCACTACTACAGTAATGTAGACAACCGTATAAAACATCTTCCCTGTTCTGGTCTTGTGCACTTGCAACAAACAACATTCCTTATCCATTTCTCCAATCTGGACCGTCTAAAGTTTTGCCGCCCACCAGGCTTTTGCTGGGAACACACTGAGACACACAGATATGCAGGTATGTACACACATGCGCACACACACGCACACAAATACACATACACACACACACACACACACACACACACACACACACACACAGTCTTGCGCAAGGAAATCTTTTTTTTTTAAGGCCATCTGGTTCCACTTGCACGTCCTCTCTCTCTCCATCCATTCAAAAAGAGGAGTGCTGTCTAGATGTTCCTTCAGGATGGATGATGGATGCATGGGTAGGCCTAGGAGGAGAGCTTACGGACATTACCTGACCCAACAGTGTGCAGAGCAAACAGAAACAATCAGTGTGAAAAGAATAACGTTTTGGTGCCAAAAAACAATTGATTAAAGCACGTTCTGTTCCACTTTAACACTACACTTGGAACCCTATGGAGCAGGCTTTTCATTGTGAACATGCTAAATGCACTAATGTATAGGTGTGCCTTTCTGGGTTGAATCATGCGTGCTAATAAGCTAAACATGGTCCTTTGCTAGAACGAATACAGGCACATGGTTAGCTCATGCCCCACATTATGACTTCAGTGGGATGGGGTGTATTTTTTAACAGCTGGCACGCAGTTATTTAGAGCAGGCCGAGATGCCACAGGAAGCAGGCTTGCCAGAGTCCCCGGTTGTCTTGGTTACAGTAAAACAGACAGGTGTGCAGCAGTGCTTTTGGCCAGCAGGCTTTGTGCAGCTGACGACCCACCGGAAGGCATCGTGGAAGGAATCTTGAGTTTGTTTTCCCTCAGACCAACATTTATTTGATGTCTGCGGAGGGTTGTTTATTGTGTATTTATAGTGGAGACTATGCTGTTTTAGCGCTGAGGTTTGAGTGGCCTCTGCACAGCCAGAGTGTTTGGCCTCACTCTGTGTTGTTAATGTTGGGATGAGGGGGTTTGGGGGGAAAGGGGGGGTTTTGGGGGGGGGGTTCTACACTCACACAACACATGCATGAAAACTTTTTTTTTCCATTGCCATTTTACAGGGCATTTTAAAGGCCATTGTAATTTAGAGGGAGAGAGACTTTTATTCTAACCAATAACTAGAATTGTGTCTCTCTCTCTCTCTCTCTCTCTCTCTCTCTCCCTCTCTCTCTCTCTCTCTTATTAATGAATGTGGATTTTTCTTATGCCACCATGTACAGTAAATGATTAGTTTTTGGCACTAGTGTGAGTGACACTAATTCTAGTCAGTTCTACCTAAATAGTTAATCCCCTTTTATTCATTTGTCGGCCTATCAACCAAATAGAGATTTAAAAGAGTCTTCAGTCTTTGAGGTTAGAGCTAGGAATGGGTCTTGGATAGGGTTTGCGTACTATACTTAAAAAGCAAAATACCCTGACCTCTAACTTGGTAGTTGGTACCCCCCCCCCTTCCTTCTCCCCTCCCCCCTAACCCTGGTTTGCCATGAAATTCCATCTGGCCATTCTACTCCATTCCACGCTGGCTCCCATTCTTTGATGTCTTTGATGTCAAAGACAAAGTTCCAGTTCACATTGTTACCATTTATTGTTAGCAAGAGGATGTCAGATGCCTAATAAAATAGCATCTCATTTATTCTTTGTTGATGATGACTGAATATCACCTGTTTGAGCTTAGGCCTTGATGATGCAATTCAAGCACTGCCTAAATCTTAAAGGTACTGTGCACGTCTCCATTTGGTCTTCCTGAATTGCAAATGTTAATCGTAATTCTGAGTGGCTGCATGGCCAGCACTCATCTCTACCCCGTGACCATGTGCATCTCTCTGCACTGCCCTTCTCCAGCATAAACAGTAAACTGGAATGGAAAAAACCTACATTCACACTGTCCGCTTGCTCAGTTGCACAAATCGCCCAGTCTCTGGCAAGTTGTCGCTGAGGTCACTTTTGTGTCTGCTCGGGGGGAGGCGTGTCTTCCAACATTGCCAGCGACAACCAGAAAGTAAAATGATAGCAAACATGGGCTGCATTCTTGCAAATAAATAAACATTTTGGATGGAATGTTTTGTCTATAAATAGTAGGATAATGTCATTCATTGGTTGCCCAGTCTTCCACGTTATGCTTATTCACAATGCTCTCTGAAACCTCTCTGGAGCCCTTTTGTTTCAGGCAGAAATAACAATGTAGTATTTGCTTTAATCCATCTCTCATCACTTCACTGTAACACCTGAACACCTGTGAAAGCTAAGGGTTTGTGGGCCATGTCACACACAGTATGCTGGTAAAACTGGCTGTGCGCCAATACAAACCTTAAATGCCCCAGTGGTGTGAGTCATTTCGGCAGAAGACAGGCTAATGGTGATGCTGTTAATGATTTCAGAGCCATGTCACCTATGTCCTTGGCCGACCAGCTCCATCTGAAATGGTCTACAACAGACACATAAGAACCAATGCACACACTGTATTGTACAGTATGGTATGGAGTGTTGCTGTATGTTTGTTGCAGCTTGGACTCTAAACAAATCTTACCCATCATCTTGTATCAGTTTCTCTTTGTCAAGCACTTTGCTGTGAAGCATTGACAGTACCTTACCGTCAAGACAGCCCCTTTAAGACAGTGATTTATAAACACATACTGTAGACTTCTACAAAGGAGGGCCTGATTTATCTTAGTTTAACCACAAACAAAGTTCAGGTTAACAGCATGAAAAAAGCCACTATAGGATCCCCATTTGCTCCTAATTATAGCAGCAACATAGCCTGAAAGCATTCATGCTTTATCCTTTCAGCCTCATTTTGGAGGCAGTCGGACGATTGAGCAGCCTCAGTTGAAAGAAAAGGACTCAAGCAACAGGACAGCCTCTCCTTGCAACCCACCCGTAGTTCTGAAGAGGTCTACTCAGAGATGGCTGAGCCGGAGAAGATAGGGCTACCTTTGTCACATGTTTCAAAGCAGAAGAAAGAGTCCATGGATAGGATAAAAAGAAAGACTGTAGAGCCTATTTAGGAAGCTCGGTCATTGTGGCCGACCGGCTCCATCTGGAATGTTGCTTGGCAAGGAACTCAGTGTCGACCTCCACATGGGAGGAACGTCTGAGGCTATTCACGCCTCTGGCCGCTAGCCCTGTGGATAGGCTATTCTAGACAGTGTTGGGCAGTAATTGTTAACTAGTTACTGTAATATTTGTACTATTTTTAGTACCTAGTAGTGTAACTAATTACTATTTTCAAAACAGTAATAATATTACTTGAAATTATTTTTATTTTTTTTACAGCAATGGCGGATTGTGGGGCCTCAAAACAGTTCCTGGAAGTTACCCGCAAATACTAAAAGTGCCCTATAAATTATATTGTAAATATATATCTGTGCATTTATTGACTAATAATTATCAAAGAAAGAAGTTATATATCTGTATATATCGATTCAAATTGCCCACCAAGCACTTCCACGAACTTCCATGAACCATGTGACAGTTGAAAATGTCGAACTTCCGTTGGCGCAACTCTCTCTTTCCATGGCTCTGGTTACTAGTAACTACTTACTGTAATATTCTAACTTTTTTTCAGTAACTAGTAACTAATTACTATTTCCAAAATGCTAATATTACAACTACTAATCTACTAAACTACTAATCAAAGTAATTACTGAGTTACAATAACGAGATTTCTGATCCTAGCAAACTTGGTATAGGCTAATTGAACCTAGCCTCGCGAGACCATCCTGATCTCGCAAGCTTCAGTTTATTTTCGCGGTGTTTGAGTAGCAACTGAACTTTCTAATCAGCATTGTGTTTATAGCTATATGGGCATGGTTTAGGTGTGCAGATCATGGTGCCAATAGCAAAAACTACCAGATGGTTTATACAATCAACTGCCAAGTATTTTTTTGAATGTACAGCCATTCACAAACTCACAGTGGTTACAAAAAATGAGTTGCTTTTTACTTTTAAAGGTGGACAGTATGGGGCTAACATTCATTCCCTGAATGGCTCGCACTCATCTCTACACCTCCCTCACCTACTGCATGTAGTAGCACAACTGGAATTCTGGGTGCCCTGTTTACCAATTATGGAGTGTAGCTTTAAGTTGCCAAAGGCAGTTGCATATTAAGGAATCTGCTGCTTGGAATGGCACATATTTGTAAAACATACTGAAGTGATTTAAAACAAACTGTTGCAGTTTAGCCAATATTTGGCTGTAATAAAAGGAAGCGTTTTCTGCTTTTGTTTAGTCTGGGATTTTAAAGATGAGTGAAAATCTGTATTGAGTAATGATTTTCTAAGGTTGCGAGGATAATAAGAGAAATCTTTGTTGGGGTTTGGACTGTGTAAAGTTAAGTCCAATCTTTCAATGAACGTGTCATACATTGTTGTGATCCATTCACTTCCATTTATTCATCTATGTTAGTTGTCTCAGTGGTCACATAGGAACCATTGAATACACAAAACATTACAGTTTGGCTTAAACCTTGTGTTTATAAGATAAAAGCCTGTGTATAAGGAATCTCTGTGTAGCGAAATGTGAACAATGTTTTAATATGTCCACGCAATGTTTCTTTCAGTTTAGTTGTTCAATTATACATGTATAATGTTATACATGCAGTAAAATGTTTATTTTTATTGTAAACTTTTATTGTATTATTTTGATTATTTAATGTGTTTAATTGCTACAGTATAACAACTGTATAAATAATAAATAAATAAATAAATAAATAAATGAAGTTTCAGGGCCAATTGTTGGAGGTTACAAAATGTAAAATAAAGTTACACTTTTGCAATATTACATTACAATATCGGTGCTATTTTTATCAACAGCCTCTCTGACCTGCTTACCCCAAGTACAACTGTAATCATTTTATCCCACTCAGCATTGAGCGAGCCAATAATACTGAGCATCCAATGTGTCATTTTTGCTCACCTTTATGAAAAAAGCAAACTCAAAACAGATCGTGAGAAGTGACCTTCTGCCTTCGCTGTGTCAGCTCCAGCTGTCTGTAGGGGGTTTTGTGCTATAGCTAAAATAGCACGAGAGAGAGAGAGAGAGAGAGAGAGAGAGAGAGAGAGAGAGAGAGAGAGAGAGAGAGAGAATTATAGTTATTGGTTAGAATAATGTCTCTCTCCCTCTCTAAATTACAATGGCCTTTAAAATGCCCTGTAAAATGGCAATGGAAAAAAAAAAGTGTGTTGTGTGAGTGTAGACCCCCCCCCCCTTCAAAAACCCCCCTTCCCCCCCAAACCCCCTCATCCCAACATGAATAGAGAGAGAATGAAGCTAAACTGTATGTGTGACCCGCTGCCATGAAGAATGATTAATAAGTGTTTCTTTAATTCATTCTCTACATTTATAAATGTATGATGTATTTATTTGCCACTGATTTACATTGAGAGAGAGCGAGGGAGAGAGAGAGAGAGAGAGAGAGAGAGAGAGAGAGAGAGAGAGAGAGAGAGAGAGAGAGAGAGAAGGTGTCTGA
>JAODLL010002784.1:0-12152 GCA_026546735.1 Forbesichthys agassizii | reverse complement strand
ACACCTCCAGAGCGCTCTAGTGACATGCTAGGGATCTCTCTGCAGTAAGTTACTTAAACCTCCCTCTCCAACACCTCAAGAGCACTTGAGCTGTAGTTTGTTAATGTTCAAGACATTTAAAGATATTTTCTTTCCAGAAATCTGATATTTACCCCAACATTGCATGTACAAGACACAGTATAGTTAATATGAAGATAACTAATGCCAAAGCTCTGGCATTTTGGCTTTTGCCTACAAATAGCTGTTTGCAATGCAATGTTAAGGGCTTCGCTGTCTTTTATTGAACAAAAACAGGCGGGGCATCTCTGTTATGAGTGATTCATAATGGGTTTGGAGACAGTAAATGCTACTGAACAACTTGGTGAATGAGTCTTGAAAAAATCCTTTCATTGAACGCAACTGCCAACTCTATTTCAAAACCATGAGCAGTTCACACTAGAATCTGATACTGTCCACATTTAAACTATTAAAAATAGGCAAGCCTAGTTCAGCCGGCTGCGGGCTTCAGCCAACAAACACCATAGGCCAATACATATTTGGCATGCAAAGTTCTAATTTGCTCATATTTGCCGGTTCTGCTTATAGGTCCCACAAAAAGTACTGTGATCAGCAAAACAAGGAAATCGTAATTGAGCATTAAGGTTTGCGGTGTTAACGTAGCCTTACAGATAGTAGATTCAAGTGTAACATGGGAGTGTAAGTTCCTTGAATGTGTTTTCACGTGCTTTCACCAGGTGGAACAGAGCCATTGATGAGCACTACAGTGCAGAATAAACCGTCTTCAGGTGTGTATCCAGACAGACAGAAAGACATACTTGCATGCATTTACACCTACAGCATTTGACAGATGCTTTTATCCAGTGATTTACATGCTGTACATTTGTCAATAGTTGGGCAAGTCATACACAGGCAATTGTAAGCAAACAATATTAGATTAGATTAGTTATCATCATGTCATCATGACTACTACCAAGTCAATATCACTAAATTAACAAAATCACTAATGGCCTAAATAATAAGGGGCTTAATACATAACAGCAGAAAGGATTTTTTTGTGTTTCTTTATAAATAATAGCTACAAGAATACGAAGGCATTTGAAGGGCATTAAATAAGAGAAAATATCAGATTTTTAATGGAGCTCTATGGAAAACTGAAACGCCAAAAGTGACATTTGTAAGAACATCCATGACGTAAGCGCTCAGTTGAGGTTTTGCGACAGTTACAAATTGTGGTGGACTGTCTTTGAACAAGTGTGGATAATATATTACAAATGCACACAGCAGCTGCCAGCTGTCCACCTATATTGTTAAAAAGAGTTTTTGTATAATTAATTATTGAAAGCGTCCATGTGAAATGTGTGAAAACATTACGTCCTTGTTTCACAAAAATCTTACCGACCGACAAGGTGAAAAATGAACGCCCACACAACCCATAAATCCATATAAAGGCACATCCACAAAACTAAGGAACACAAACGTGGCTCGCATATCTACTGTTATTTCAGTTGTTAATGTACTGACCATGTTTATTGAGGATAATTATTTCTTATGAATGAATACGATTAGGGGTGGGTTAGTTAGTTAGTTAGTTAGTTAGTTAGTTAGTTAACCCCCAATGATGAAAATTGAGATGACCTGCTGTAGACTACAGACAACGAAAATGCCGTACATTGTCAAACTGTATTTCTGTTTTATAAGCATAATACTAGTGTAATTAAGATATCCACTGAAAATAACTACTTTTTGGACGTTAATAATGGTAGAAAAGCATATCCATTGTAGCAAGGTTGTATAGCAGGCGGGTTCTACACACAGTACATCCTAATGATTCTGTTGTTCGATTGTGTTTCAAAGCAGTTTGTTTTTGTTTAAGTGTGCAACGGTTAATGAAGTCGGTGTCATGAAATCTTGTGCATGTGTAGTGTAATTATAAACTGAAAATAAACTTCTTTTTAAGCTTTATTTTGAGGCAAAATCACCAAATTTTTTAAGATGTTTTTATCAAATTTGACACGCGATCATATACGTGCAATTCTTATGTCCCAATTGATCACTGAAAGAGTGGTTATAGCGCTCTCCCTATTAATGCCAATGAAAGTCTGGAAGTTAAAAGATGGCTGCCGAGTGGTGAGACTTGCCTATAAGGACTTAGGTTATAGTAAATTGTTTGTTCGTAAGAAGGGTACACTCAGTTAATGGGTCTCCACTCAATAATACATATTGTGTATGTGAAAAATGCACACCGTACGGGAAAGTATAACCGGTGTACCGCCCAGCCATACTGTGTAGTCTATGACAGATCCAAGGGTCCTGTATACAGCTTTAAATCTTGAGGTGCATGTGGTCAGATTGTAGACATGTGGTCACATCTTAGACAGATGTGGTCATAACTTTGGATGGCACCGATACTATACTGAGATTGAAAATCGATCCGATACTGATTTAAATAGCTGGATCGCTATCGGTGACAATTGGACAGTTGTAATCGATACATGGGGCTGATCAAGTTAATTAATTTACACACGTATGTCTACTGTCAAGCATCAGCCATGTCTAACCTACCCAGGCCACACTATCAGCAGCAGGTTTCTAAAATGCATCCAAGTCCTAATATAGAGATTGGTTGTCATTTACTTTGTAATTTAACTTAAAACTTAATTTAACACTGGATTCGGATCGATACTCTGTATCGGCCAAAACACAGAGTGTCGGTATCTGTATCGGTATCGGGACTGAATAACCTGGATCGGGCCATCCCTAGTTATAACATATACATCTGTCATTATAGTAAGTGTCATCATGTCTAGACATGACACCTACTACTATAGAATTGTAGTATATTCAGGTGTAACATGGGAATGTAAGTTTACACCATGTTCTCACCATCAATCATAATCATGTGATAGAGCCAATGTATCCCAATGAGCACTACAGCTGAGAATGTATCGTCTTCAGGTGTGTATCCAGACAGGCAGACAGACACATAGACAGGCAGACACATAAACATACAGGCATACAGAGGGATAAACAGACAGGCATACAGACAGACAGAAGAGAGATAGCTGCCCCCACTGGGTTCTCCTGCAAAGCCTGCTGTCTTCTTTCTGTAACTTTCTACTGATCTTACAGTGTGTTCACTGTTTAGCAATAAGATCTAATATATATATATAAAATATAAAGCACCATTTTCTGCCATTGTGTGTCTGTATAACTTGGTTATAAACAGACAGACAGACAGACAGACAGACACGTATGTTGTGTGTATCTGTATAACTTAGCGGTTGTGTACCGGTTGTGCCGCAGGCCTCCATATTATCAACACCTCCATGAAGTGGATCGATGCCCTGGGGCACTGCATCAGCATGGGGGCCACCCTGGCCCACCTCACCAACAGCACTGTGGAGGACCAGGTGTACTCCCTGCTGCAGGGGCAGGGCGTAGCGCCAGACCAGGGGGTCTGGGTGGGCCTGGAGCGCTCCATCATTGGCTGTGATGTGCCCTGGGTGTGGACGGGCGGGCCTCCGCTAAACCACAGCCAATGGGAGGGCAGGATGGCAGAGGGGTGTCGCAGCGAGAACTGTGGGAAGGTCACGCGGAACCAAAGTAGCCAAGCTAACCAAAGTATCCAAGATAAACTAGCTAACCAAACACTGATGTTGTGGGCCCACTACTGTGACGATAGTCTGCCCTTCATATGTCAGGACAAGGTATATGGGACGGTGAGTCACTGTGATGACTAGATCACACCAGACGGCCTGTGATTGACAGGTCCCTGACTGCCCTGTTATGTTGAGATTAGGATTGTTAGGATTAGGATATGTTAGGATTGATTCTTTTTAGGCGCATCCAGATTCATGATCTGCATAAGTATGGGGGTATGTTTAATTGTGTTGGTACTGTAACATTACAAGGGTTTTTGGTGTCAAGAAATATTTACAATACATAACTTTATTGTTCTTCACCCATGTGGCTGAATATGATGCACATAGAAACACAGTCACAAATAACCACACTGATAAAGGCATATACTGTAGAGAAATGTAGGATATTTATCTCTGTTGATCTTGTCGGGGTTACAATAACAGTGCTGAGGTGCGTGTGTACTATTGATTTTATCTGTTATTTTGCATTATAATACATTATCTTCAGCTTCTCGTTGAGTATATTAATGTCACAAACACAAATCATTCTCATATCTCTAGTAAACACTACATGTTTACAGGATTCATTTGTTCATTAAATGTCTTTATTGAAATTGACTCATTCTACAGAGGTTGGAACGTGTTGAAATGTGTATGATTGAATGTTGTCTGTAATAGTTCGATGTGCTATAGACACTGATTATATATAAACAGATTGAATGTTGTCTGTAATAGTCCAATGAGCTATAGACACTGATTATATATAAACAGATTGAATGTTGTCTGTAATAGTCCAATGAGCTATAGACACTGATTATATATAAAAAGAGGTAAGGTCCATCTTCACACTCGGTCACATTACACTTAACCTTACTGTACCTTTAAACAAAACCATGGTGTGTGTATGCAGTACTTAGCCGTCCACCTGTTTAAACACCTGTCTCACCTAAACTCCCCCAGTGGACAATTAAACAAAGCTCACTACCTGTGTATGCGTGTATGCACGTGTGTGTGTGGCACGTATGTTTTCCAGAGGCACTATGCAATAAAATAGAGGAGAGTTTTGTCACAGCATCAAATACTATTGTTTTCATTTTAATGATCGTACAAATAAACTGTCAGTAGACACACACACACACACACACACACACACTTACTCACTGAGCAGCAGCTACATGTAATGTTAAAGCAACACAGTCTGTAATGAACTGTAATGAAAATTAGTATTTTTAAAAATATAACTTTAAAAAATTATTTTTTTTAATATTGCAAATTTAAAACAAAAGAAGTCAAGATGAATTTAGGGAATTCTAGGTATCTGAATTCTTAATCTGCAAAGATGCGCATATGTTATGCACAGTATGATCACATCGAGATGTCACACACTAATACTGAACTACAGGCAGCAGGGGGCAGTGTTTCATTTAATCTGTGGCTGTTTTAGTTTTTAGCTTTAGTTTTATGTCTCATAATAAAGCCTCTTGCGTTTCGTCACAATGGGTTTTGCTCTCCTTCCTGTTTCAATTCCTGGAATTCCAAGATCCATTAAATACCACACACACGCACTGTAACCCTACCTGCTGCTAAATACAGTACTTATACTGTAAGTCTGTACAGCTATAATGTAGTATTTACATTTTTAAGGTAGGTTTAACATCTAATTTTAACCGCTCAGACCGAATATTGTGTGTATCTGACTGCAGCTTGTGTGATTACAATATTTGTAACAATATCTGTATGAACAGCAGAAACAACGACTACATGAATATAACTTGAAGGTTAAAGTAACACACAGTGAAGTGATGCTTGCAGCGATCATATATTCATATTCAATATAATAAAAACACCCGTCTGTCGGTAACAGGCTGCAGATCTCAAAGCTATTTCAGGAAAAAAACAATCTATGTGACCTTCTACCACTAGATGTCAGTAGATGTCACACACACACACACACACACACACACACACATGAACTAACGTGCATGAGCGGCCAGAGTATGAAAACAAGCAACAGAGGAGTTCAGAATACACACAGAATGAGTATGACGTCATTCTCTGTTCAGGACACATATTGCCTGCTACTATACTGTTTAAAACATCATAAGCACCTTACGGTACAGGAAGTGGACCCTCCTGTCCTCCATTTTGGGAAGCGTCTGCTAACGTCCAACTAGTATCCTAGGCTTAACTTTTCAGCTTGCGACCCCTTTCGACCCCCCGCTAGGCGGTATAAGCATAACAGTCATAATTTAATGTGATAGTATTTTAATAAAGGCTAGTAGCAGAATGCATAAAAGTAAAGTATAAACTATACTACTACTAACAATTATGGCTAAAATATGTATATATATTTGAAAATCATCTCGTGACACCCTCCGCTGTGTCTCGTGACTTCCAAAGGAGTCCCGAGACTCCCGACCCCCATTTGTTGAGAATCTCTATGAGAATAAATGTGGAACAGGGTCTCATAAAGGTAAAGCCAGCTAATGCAAGCTAATTGTATGATAATACACTTTTTGTCGCCATTTTACCGTATACTGTATACTATTCTGTATACTGATGTATTATCACAATTATTATATGGCCAGATTATGATGCATCACCTCCTGTATCTCCATGTAGTTTGGTGGTCTGGTCTGGTCTGGTCAGATCAGAGGTTCACTAATTAGTTGTATTCGTTTCATTAGTGTGCCCTCCCAATTAGAAGATATGGGCTAATTGGAGCCAGATGGTTAACCTTCTCCACCTTGTTAGGCCACCCTCCCCTCCACGTAACCATGGCACCATCTGCAGGGCTTCAACCTGTGGCTCCATTAGGACAGTGACATCACCTTACACACACACACACGCGGCACACACACGCACGCACACACACATTCACACATGAATGAATGCACACACGCTCACAAACAGTTGAAAGACGCTGCCACTAATTTGAGTCAGTCAGATACAATAGTTGCAGTAGCCTATGTCTGTGTTTATTTAACTGTACTTTAGCCATTACCAAAGTCAGACAGCTATACTTTAGAGTAACTGTGTTTAGACCTTGCCGTTTAATAGGGTGAATTCCTGTCTCAGGGTTTACAACATTTCTTTTGGTCTGGTTCCTGTACCACTTGGCATGCGAACAGGTCTGCTGAGGGTCACACGATGTAGTGTTTGTGTCTAGTCAACCTCAGCCTATCGCTAGATCATTGTTTCCCAGCCCTGGTCCTCGGGGAACGCTGCCCTGCATGTTTTAGATGTTGCTCTGCTCCAACACAGCTGATTCAAATGAATGGCTCGTTAGAATCCTGATAACGAGCCATTCATTTGAATCAGTTGTGTTGGAGCAGGGAGACATCTACAACATGCAGGGCAGCGTTCCCTGAGGACCAGGGTTGGGGAACACTGGACTAGAGCTGCATAGGGGTCTATGTATGAAGGTAATACACACAGTGAGACAAGAGCGTGGTAATTCCACAACACCAGTAGATGGTGCTGTTCCACCTGCTTGATTCAGGTGTCAGGTTATACGGATAAGGGGGCGGAGTCAGGCACTGCCTTTTTTATAAGTGAAGTCTATGCTCACAGCACACACACACACACACACACACACACCCACAGAGCACACGCACGCATACACACACACACACACATGCATAGACAGACACACACACACACACACACACACACACACACACACACACGTGCATGCACCGCGGCGTACAGTAGCTAGCTTACACAGTATAGCTATAGGCTTGTTGTCTCCTGTGGTAGTAGCAGCTGTGCAGAAGGTCGTGTGCAAGATGTTCTGCCGCCTAATGAGGAACCTCCTCAGCTGAAGCAACACTACGCCTTGATCAACAACCCGATCTCTCAGTTGTATGTCCTGTTGGTGCTATGGTGATGTCTTCATGTCTCCTTGACGATGTGAGATTGTAAACAGTAGACCCACATTAAATCTGCCAAGGCCCTGTGTGTGCATGTGTGTGTGTGTGTGCATGCCTGTGTGTGCATGTGTGTGTGTTGCAGACTATGCTAGCTAACATCCACAGGGACAGAGCCTGCTCAGTAAACTCAACTTCATACCGCTCAGCTGAATGCATGAGAGTCTGATAGATGTTGGCTGTAGGTAGAGGTACGTAGACAGTCAGAGTGGGCCCAGGAAGATACACTAGACATGCAGACAGACAGACATGCAGACAGACAGACAGAGGCAGACAGACTCACATGCAGACAGACCGGCAGACAGACATACTCACTGGCAGGCAAACGTTATCCTAAAGAAATCAATAAGCAAAGCACTTTGTTTAGGTTTGTAATATGAAACCTTTTAGTTATTTTAGTTTAGTTTTTTTTTGTTTTGTTACTCAAATATGAACAATAAATGATGAAAACAATGTTGAATCCCTGCAATTAAATAGCATGCTGGCACCGTCATTCAAGTGCATGTGACATTGCAAATGAAGCCTCAAACCCAACCATGTATAGAAGTAGCGGAAATAGGCAAAAAATACCGTGTGGGCGATTTATGATACGTGTGTGTATGACTGACATGGCCACACACACACACATACACACACACACACACACACACACAGACTACATCTTGTTTGGAGAGTCTGGTGAGAATCCTGGAGCCTCCTTGACTCCCTGGAAGGTCGCCAGACACCCCAGATTACCCACCCAGGTAACCATAGTTACCCCTATTTCACCCTCATGCACACACACACACACTTACAGACCACAAGGAGGTCTAACAAAGTGCCACAGTCTGGAAGGGAGGGGGGGGGGGGGTGTTAGGGGGAGATGGGGAGAGAGAGAGAGAGAGAGAGAGTTCATTATTGTATTCTAGCAGACGGTGAACCTACTGTTTGTGTGTGATGACCCAAATCTTTATTACTTTTTTTCTTTTCGTGATATCAAAGCCGTGAAATGGTTCCCGCTGTCTGAGAGACGCTCTCAGCCATTTCTTCCCAAATTGAGTTTCCTCTTCATACACTCTCTCTCTGTCCCTCTCTCTCACTCTCTCGTTCTCTCTCTCTTTCTCGCCATCTCTCCATCTCTCTCTCTCACATAGCTCTCACTCTCCTGGTGACCTTTTGACCTTTGACAAATAAGAAGTCAAATATCTACAGTAAGATCTCCATCTACGCATAGAAAAGGTTTGATTCTCTCAAAAGTGCAGATTTACCTTGGAAAAATATAATTCTGGGTACATTCCTGCACTATTGCACACTCTTTGTAAACTCACCAAATGTTAGGCGGGTCATTCTGAACCACAGGACATCTGTTTGTCCACTAATGCAAGCCCCTATGTATTTCAGCAGAGCAGAAGGTCTGACCACCTCCCAAGGTGTCACAGAAATACACACTTTTATGTGCATATCTTATACTGTTAGCATGCAGGCTACTAGCCGTTAGCCAAACGTGATGACTGTTGACAGTGGCCACACTGCAGCAGCAGGTGAGCACCTTATAAATGTGTTTTAGTAGAGGCAGCGTAACCGTAGCAACAGATGTCGGTACCCGCTGGAGGGCGGGTACTGAAATACATGACGACACACATGCTCCAATAACACGCGTTGGATTAACGGTGTTGTTACGAGGGAGCGAGAGACAGACGCGTGCAGGGAGCGAGAGAGAGAGAGAGAGAGAGAGAGAGAGAGCACGGGGCAATGGAAGATCAACAAACAAAGTGAGTCTGTGTGCATCTCGCTGAACCTCAGAGCTCTCTCAAGTCTATGTGGCCTTGCTAGATGTCAAGGCGCTTTGACTGATGCTAACGCTGCAGCTAAAGGTCATCGGTAGTGCTGACCTCATTAGTGGAAATCTCTCTCTCTCCCCCTCTCTCTCTTTCTCGGGTTCTGTACACACACATGCCTCCTCTGCCACGTAATATGGGCCAGGAATAAGAGTGGGATAGCCCAAAGTAGTTTATTTCAGATGACGGCGCTCGTTTATCAAAGGCTCTCAGAAATGAGTCTCGGGTGCGTAGGAGCACGTCGGAACGAGCGCACCTTTTTAGCTCCAAGTCAGATCCAGCCTTCGGCCCTGGTTTACACATAATTTACATATCATTTGCATATGACGCACCATCATCTGTACGAGTTCTGTGTCAGTTCTGAGACAAATGAGGGAATAGCTTATGTAGCCTGATGCAATGAAATGAAATCCAGTAGGGAAACGGCATGAAGTTACAATATTTCATATATTTAATTAATTCAGTTGTTTCTACTTATATTGCTAATTTCTGAAATCTAATACTAAGAATAATGCTGTATTTATTTCTCCTCTCCAATATCTCAGTGGGGCAAGGAATTCCTGTAGTTATAATGTTGTGCTGACGCGTTCTAGTTGTTAAATATTGATTCATGGGCAACAATGTGTTAAAACAGACATACTATGGTCAATGCAGGTGTTAGTCTCAGCCTCTTCTATTCATTGGAATTACGTCACATTAGCAACACTGTTCTGAATGTTTGATACATTTACCCTTGTAAACTCCACGACTTTCTGCAAGTGAAGAAGTCGATTTTCATTGGCTGTTAGCAGTGTCACTCACAAAGTTTGTATCTATAATTCCAGTGCTATGCTTGTCCAGTACTTTATTTACACATTTTAGTCGTCCCTCTTATGGGAAGTTTTAATAAAAGGATATACTTAGACAGAGAATCTTTAGTACTTGTACACCTCCCATTTATTTTAAGCAGTAGCTTAGTTTATCTAACAGAAAGTTCCTGAAACAACACCTGGAAACAGACAGAATTGTGTTGGTAAGTTCTTCAACAAATTCCTCTGTATAAGTTTAATGTACAACTTTGTCATTGAGTTACGTAGTTGGTCATTGTGCATGTCAATCAAACTCTCCTCTCCTTCTATCCCTCCTGTCAAGTAGGCGAATCTTGACACAGTTAGCCAGCGCTGCATCCCAGGCTCTGCGTATGAAAAGGCTAGTTCTGTATATGGGCCTAATAAGGCCCCAAAAGGGTGACATGCTTTGGTCCAGGTACATGGTTACTTGACACGCCAGATGTTTTGTTACACATTACAAGCATGAGAAGCATGCACAACACTGCTAGTAATATAACGTGTATATTTCCAGATCTGGCGAGTGTTTATATGCAGTATATACAGTAGGAGCACTTTACATGGCCAGATGGTTTGCCATCAAAACCATCTGGGAAGCCGTCCATTAAACAAAAGTTAGGAACAGGGGGAAAATGGTCTCAGACCAGAGGGTTAAAGGGGCGGCGCTTTCAAAAATACTTGGCAGGTGATTGGATGAACCTGTAAACCAGCAGAGCCAGTTGATTCAACTCTTGCCATAGCCAATCGGAAGAGTGAAAACATATTGCCATTGAGAAAAAACATTAATGCTGTTCTTCAGTGATGAAAAAAGGCAGGAGGTCTGGGTGTTGAGCTCCCAGCTGGAAAGTCGTCGGTTCAAACCCCGGTGTTGACCTACCTGCAAGCATCCTTGAGCATGATGCCTAACCCCATACCTCCCTAATCACCATATGTGTGTGAATGGGTGAATGTGAGGCTAAATACTGTAAAGCGCAGTCCACAATGAAATACTATTCGTTATCATCTTTGGAAACCGCCATTGTTGTTTTCAAGTCACGTTCGTTGTCGTCACACCTAAACCACGCCCATAGCTGTCAGTACCACGCTGATTGGTCAGTTCAGTTGTTGCTTGGACTCAAGCGCAACAATTTCAGGTTCCCCAGACTGATTCTGGCAACAAAGTCAAACCGAAGCTATTGAGCTCCAGATGGTATTCATGACGCTAGGTGGAGGCCTAGATGTGTTTAAATATTTCTTTAATACTGCTTTAATACTGTAAAACTTCAAATCCGTAAAGGTTGGCACAATATGGATAACTAAAAACAACAATGAGTGATCTCTAAATTCCATTCATCCTGTATCCTGGAAACAACACAACACATTGTGTGGTCTGTATTGTGGTAAACACAACTGTCCCAACTTGTTTTGGCGTGGATTGAAGTCATCAGTGTGTCACAATATAAGGTAAAACATTAAATGCTGTGTTGTTGTAGTGTTTCTAATAACTACAGGGTGAATGGATATCGGACATTTTAGTTTTTATTAGCATTTTTAAGCATCAAGAGTCTCACTAGCCTATAGCGTCAAGAGTCTCGCTAGCCTATAATTTTAAGAGTCTCGCTAGCCTATAGCGTCAAGAGTCTCGCTAGCCTATAGCGTCAAGAGTCTCACTAGCCTATAGCGTCAAGAGTCTCGCTAGCCTATAATGTCAAGAGTCTCGCTAGCCTATAGCGTCAAGAGTCTTGCTAGCCTATAACATCAAGAGTCTCGCTAGCCTATAGCGTCAAGAGTCTCGCTAGCCTATAGCGTCAAGAGTCTCGCTAGCCTATAGCGTCAAGAGTCTCACTAGCCTATACCGTCAAGAGTCTCGCTAGCCTATAATGTCAAGAGTCTCGCTAGCCTATAGCGTCAAGAGTCTTGCTAGCCTATAACATCAAGAGTCTCGCTAGCCTATAGCGT